>JBBBDQ010001186.1:2995000-3112500 GCA_037127315.1 Ascarosepion bandense
TTCTTCATTCTTTCTTCATTTGTTTACATATGTATTTTTCATTCCTTCCTTTTTTCACTCTTTCTTCATTTGTTTCCATAGTTATTTTGCATTCCTTTCTTTCTTCATTCTTTCTTCATTCGTTTCAATATTTATTTTTCATTCCTTCAATTTTTCACTCTTTCTTCATTTGTTTCCATATACATTTTTCATTCTTTCCTTTTTTCATTCTTTTTTCATTTTTTTCCATATTTATTTTTCATTCTTTCCTTTTTTCATTCTTTCTTCATTTGTTTCCAAATTTATTTTTCATTCCTTCCTTTATTCACAGTTTCTTCATTTGTTTCCATATTCATTTTTCATTCCTTCTTCATTCGTTTTTAATTTTATTTCATATTTATTTTTCATTCCTTCCTTTATCACACTTTCTTCTTTTGTTTCCATATTTATTTTTCATTCATTTCTTTTTTCACTCTTTCTTCATTTGTTTCCATATTTATTTTTCATTCCTTCTTTCCTTCGTCCTTTTTTAATTTGATTCCATATTTATTTTTCATTCCTTCCTTTTTCCACTCTTTCTTCATTTGTTTCCATATTTATTTTTCATTCCTTCATTTCTTCTTTCTTTTTTCATTTGTTTCCATATTTATTTTCCATTCCTTTCTTTCTTCATTCTTTCTTCATTTGTTTCCATATGTATTTTTCATTCCTTCCTTTTTACACTCTTTCCTCATTTGTTTCCATATGTATTTTTCATTTCTTTCTTTCTGAATTCTTTCTTCATTTGTTTCCATAATTATTTTTCATTCCTTCTGTTTTCACACTTTCTTCATTTGTTTCCATATTCATTTTTCATTCCTTTCTTTCTTCACTCTTTCTTCATTTGTTTCCATATATATTTTTCATTCCTTTCTTTCTTCATTCTTTCTTCATTTGTTTCCATATTTATTTTTCATTCCTTTCTTTCTTCACTCTTTCTTCATTTGTTTCCATATTTATTTTTCATTCCTTCCTTTTTTCATTCTTTCTTCATTTGTTTCCATATTTATTTTTCATTCCTTTCTTTCTTCATTCTTTCTTCATTTGTTTCCATAAATATTTTTCCTTCCTTCCTTTTTTCAGTCTTTTCTCATTTGTTTCCATATTCATTGGTCATTCCTTTCTTTCTGCATTCTTTCTCCATTTGTTTCCATATTTATTTTTCATTCCTTCTGTTTTCACTCTTTCTTCATTTGGTTCTATATATATTTTTCATTTCTTTCTTTCTTCATTCTTTTTTCATTTGCTTCCATATTTATTTTTCATTCCATCCTTTCTTCATTCTTTCTTCATTTCATTCCATATTTGTTTTTAATTCCTTGCATTTTTCATTCTTTCTTCATTTGTTTCAATATTTATTTTTCATTCCTTCCTTTTTTCATTCTTTCTTCATTTGTTTCCATATTCATTTTTCATTCATTTCTTTCTTCATTCTTCCTTATTTTTTCCAAATTGGTTTTTCATTCCTTTCATTTTTCATTCTTTCTTCATTTGTTTCCATATTTATTTTTCATTCCTTTCCTTCTTCATTCTTTTTAATTTGATTTCATATTTGTTTTTCATTCCTCCCTTTTTTCACACTTCCTTCATTTATTTCCATATTTATTTTTCATTCCTTTCTTTCTTCATTCTTTCTTCATTTGTTTACATATTCATTTTTCATTCCTTTCTTTCTTCATTCTTTCACGATTTCTCCATTCTGTCAACATGTTTATTTTTCATTACTTTCTTTCTTCAATCTTTCTTCATTTGTTTCCATATATATTTTTCATTCCTTCTATTTTCATCCTTTTTCATTTATTTCCATATTTATTTTTCATTCCTTTCTTTCTTCACTCTTTCTTCATTTGATTCGATATATATTTTTCTATCCTTCCTTTCTTCATTCTTTCTTCATTCGTTTCCAAATTTATTTTTCATTCCTTCCTTTTTCATTCTTTCTTCATTTGTTTCCACATTTAATTTTCATTCCTTTCTTTCTTCATTCTTTATTAATTTCATTCCATATTTATTTTTCATTCCTTCCTTTTATCACACTTTCTTCATTTGTTTCGATATTCATTCTTCATTTCATTCTTTCTTCATTCTTCATTCTTTCTTCATTTGTTTCCATATTTGTTTTTCTTTTCTTTCTTCATTCTTTCTTCATTCTTTCCCATATTTATTTTTCATTCCTTTCTTTCTTCACTGTTTTTTAATTTGATTTCAAATTTATTTTTCATTCCTTCGTTTTACACACTTTTTTCATTTGTTACTATATTTATTTTTCATTCCTTTCTTTCTTCATTCTTTTTTCATTTGTTTCCATATTTATTTTTCATTCCTTTCTTTCTTCATTCTTTTTCATTTGTTTCCATATTTATTTTTCATTCCTTCCTTTTCCAACTCTTTCTTCATTTGTTTCCATATTTATTTTTCATTCCTTCCTTTTTTCATTCTTTCTTCATTTATTTCCATATTTATTCTTCATTCCCTCCTTTCTTCATCACTTTTTAATTTAATTCCCTATTTATTTTTCATTCCTTCCTTTTTCCACTCTTTGTTCATTTGTTTCCATATTTATTTTTCATTCCTTTCTTTCTTCATTATCTTTTAATTTGATTCCATATTTATTTTTCATTCCTTCCTTTTTTCACTCTTTCTTCATTTGTTTCCATATTTATCTTTCATTCATTTCTTTCTTCAATCTTCTTCATTTGTTTCCATATTTATTTTTCATTCCTTCTTTCCTTCATCCTTTTTTAATTTGATTCCATATTTATTTTTCATTCCTTCCTTTTTCCACTCTTTCTTCATATGTTTCCAAATTTATTTTTCATTCCTTTCTTTCTTCATTCTTTCTTCATTTGTTTCCGTATATATTTTTCATTCCTTCTTTTTTTAATTCTTTCTTCATTTGTTTCCATATTTATTTTTCATTCCGTTTTTCTTCACTCTTCCTTCATTTGTTTCCATATATATTTTTCAATCCTTCCTTTTTTCATTCTTTCTTCATTTGTTTCCATATTTATTTTCGATTCCTTTCTTTCTTCATTCTTTCTTCATTTGTTTACATATGTATTTTTCATTCCTTCCTTTTTTCACTCTTTCTTCATTTGTTTCCATATTTATTTTTCATTCCTTCCTTTTTTCACAGTTTCTTCATTTGTTTCCATATTCATTTTTCATTCCTTGTTCATTCGTTTTTAATTTTATTTCATATTTATTTTTCATTCCTTCCTTTATCACACTTTCTTCTTTTGTTTCCATATTTATTTTTCATTCCTTTCTTTCTTCACTCTTTCTTCATTTGTTTCCATATTTATTTTTCAATCCTTCTTTCCTTCATCCTTTTTTAATTTGATTCCATATTTATTTTTCATTCCTTCCTTTTTCCACTCTTTCTTCATTTGTTTCCATATTTATTTTCCATTCCTTCATTTCTTCATTCTTTTTTAATTTGATTCCATATTTATTTTTCATTCGTCCTTTTTTCACTCTTTCTTCATTTGTTTCCATATGTATTTTTCATTCCGTCCTTTTTTCACTCTTTCTTCATTTGTTTCCATATTTATTATTCATTCCATTCTTTCTTCATTCTTTCTTCATTTGTTTCCATTTTTGTTTTTCCTTTATTTCTTCATTCTTTCTTCATTTGTTTCCATATTTATTTTTCAATCATTCCTTTTCTCATTCTTTCTTCATTTGCTTCCTTATTTTTTTTCATTCCTTCCTTTCTTAATTCGTTTTTAATTTGATTCCATATTTATTTTTCATTCCTTTCTTTTTCCACTCTTTCTTCATTTGTTTCCATATTCATTTTTCATTCCTTCCTTTTTTCATTCTGTCTTCATTTTTTTCCATAATTATTTTTCATTCCTTCCTTCTTCATTCTTTTTTCATATATTTCCATATTTATTTTTCATTCCTTTCCTTCACCCTTTCTTCATTTGTTTCCATATTTATTTTTCATTTTTTTTTCATTTGTTTCCATATTTATTTTTAATTCCTTCCTTTCTTCATTCTTTTATCATTTCTTTCCATATTTATTTTTCAATCCTTCCTTTCTTCCTTGTTTCTTCATTTGTTTCCATATTTATTTTTCATTCCTTCCTTTTTTTATTCTTTCTTCATTTGTTTCCATATTTATTTTTCATTCCTTCCTTTCTTCATTCTTTCTTTGTATATTTTCTAATTCTTTCTTTCCCCATTTGTCATATTTCCTTCTTCCTTTTATACATCTTTCTCATCTTTCTTTCTGTATACGTTTTCCATCTATTTATTTTCACATTTATTTCATTCGTTGTTTGTTTTAATCATTTAACTCCAAATATGGCAAGGAAGCCACTAAGACATATGGGTTTCCTGATCATTAAAGGGTATAAAACAATAAACGAACAAGAATTAAATGGACAGAAGATAACCGTTGACATTTCACTTCAATTTTTGAAGATCAAATTTGATTGGAAAGTGAGGAGTTTCCATGGTAATTATTCTGATGAGTTTCCCCTTTGCTACCTCAACTTTGCGACTTTAAGTGCAGTACTAGATTTGAATCTTGAACTCCTTATTTTACAATTGAAATCGCTAAGTGTTGACATAAGTTACGTAACAGTTTCTTCTACCAAAAGCGAGAAGTTGAGTTAGCAGAAAGGGAAAGCTCATCAGCATAATCACCATGAAAATATTTATAAAAACGGTATAGGGAAGGAAGTTACATTACGTCGTTTGGAAAATGACTGAAACTGAGATGCCAGGTCAGAATCGCTATAATTGCAGTTTGTCCAGAATCTCTAAACATATAGAAGAAGTACAGAAATATTCAAAGCAATTACGAATAATATACTTATGAACATGTAATATTTATTCAGAAGAGAAAAATTATTTCACGACACAGTGAACCAACTTTCATAACAAACATGCCTATAAATTGATTCAATATAATATTTCCGCTTCATTTTAGTGGAAAATGTTAGCCCGAGAAGTTGCAATTCACTCTCATGGAGGTTAACATCAGATATGTGGGTGGAATGTAAAAAAAATATTCTCTAGAACAATTTAATGAGAGTTGTTTTGATTTGAAGGCCAAAATGTTAACAAGCCGTTTCTTGCTTTCGTTAACAACAGACTGTGGATCATTTGTTCATATTAGCTGCTAGTTTAACCTTTTCGAATCGATCAGTCTTACTATTAAAATAAGAATAAATAGTTACGTCATCAGCATTTACATTTTAATACATTTTCTAGTAAATTTCTAGTACATTTTTAGTACATTTTCTAGTACATTTTTAGTACATTTTCTAGTACATTTTTAGTACATTTTCTAGTACATTTTCTAGTACATTTTAAGTACATTTTCTAGTACATTTTTAGTACATTTTAATACATATTTAGTACATTTTAGTACATTTTTAGTACATTTTCTAGTACGTTTTTAGTACATTTTAGTAAATTTTTAGTACATTTTCTAGTACATTTTTAGTAAATTTTAGTACAGTTTTAGTACATTTGAGTACATTTTCTAGTACATTTTTAGTACATTTCCTAGTATATTTTTAATACATTTTAGTACATTTTTAGTACATTTTAGTACATTTTCTAGTACATTTTTAGTACATTTTAGTACATTTTTAGTACATTTTAGTACATTTTCTAGTACATTTTTAGTACATTTTCTAGTACATTTTTAGTACATTTTAGTACATTTTTAGTACATTTTAGTACATTTTCTAGTACATTTTTAGTACATTTTCTAGTACATTTTTAGTACATTTTAGTTCATTTTCTAGTATATTTTTAGTACATTTTAGTACATGTTTGGTACATTTTCTAGTACATTCTGTTGTTATTGATGGGATTTCTATTCATTCTATTCATTACTTCATTCATTGGGAGGATTGAACAAATGAATTTTGATGGCTTTTCAAACATTTATTCGCGACGAGAGAAATTATTAACTCACATTTTAGATAAAACCCTAACGTCCTATTCAGCAATACAGGTTTATCTGAAATGCTTATCACTGAAAATGCTTGATTTTTGTCATACTGGTTATTTAATTTGTATATAGAATCTATATGCGAATGGAACCCAATCAGAAGCAAGTATTTACATCATTCGCACTATTGTCCTCATCTTTGTTGCCAATTGTACGACGTTTCAGCTGCAAGGAATATCGAGCACTTTATTACAATCACTGGGCTATATGGTCTCTTCTGGTAGTCATGAGTTATGTCCCTCTAATCCTGTAAGTTACTTGTTCGCTACTCCTCTAGCACAACTCTTTTGGGTCAAGTCACAGGAACAAACCAACGTCTGTATCCACTGGGCCATGTGTCCTTAAGGACAAGAACTGACATTTTGGGACTTATAAACCTAATGTCCAGTAACACTTTTTTCAAGAGTTCATATTGCAATTTTCTGATGTTAATGGTTTTCTCTGGTATTTTTGATGTTAATGGTTTTCTCTGGTATTTTTGATCTTAATGATTTTCTCTGGTATTTTTGAAGTTAATGGTTTTCTCTGGTATTTTTATCTTAATGATTTTCTCTAGTATTTTTGGTGTTAATGGTTTTCTCTAGTATTTTTTATGGTAATAGTCTTCTCTAGTATTTTTGATGTTAATGGTTTTCTCTGGTATTTTTGTGGTTAATGGTTTTCTCTAGTATTTTTGATGTTAATGGTTTTCTCTAGCATTTTTGATGTTAATGGTTTTCTCTGGTATTTTTTATGTTAATGGTTTTCTCTGGTATTTTTGATGTTAATGGTTTTCTCTAGTATTTTTGATGGTAATAGTCTTCTCTAGTATTTTGATGTTAATGGTTTTCTCTGTTATTTTTTATGTTAATGGTTTTCTCTGGCATTTTTGATGTTAATGGTTTTCTCTAGTATTTGTTATGTTAATAGTGTTCTCTAGTATTTTTGATGTTAATGGTTTTCTCTAGTATTTTTTATGTTAATAGTTTTCTCTAGTATTTTTTATGTTAATAGTTGTCTCTAGTATTTTTGATGTTAATGGTTTTTTATTGTATCTTTTTCTATTGCAATTTTCACACTAATGCTTGTCTCTGGCACCCCGTATTACTGGTTTCCATCCTGTGTTCATCTCTATGATTGGTCGGATTAGGATATCTTTGTAGCCCAGCATATGCGCTGCTTCCTTAACTTTACGTAGTTTCCAGTGTCGCTCTCTATCAATTATTTCAACTTTATCCCATAGGGGGCGGTGTAGTGCTTGTTTTTCCATATATGGTCAGCTACGCCTGATTTTTCTATCTCCCCTCGTGTTAAGGCCTTGCGTTGTTCTTGTAGCCTTATCTTAAGGGAGCGGCTTGTTTCTCCTTTATATTTCTTTCCACGTTTTTTTTTTAATCATATCACCCCGAGCAAGGTGGTAACGCCACTGAAGCGCAGGGGGCTACGTAGGAATGAAAAGATTGGAAAAGAGAAAGCCGGAAACCACATCCTAAACAAGGAACAAGGGATGAGCCTCTTCACATGTTCAATGGACGTGGGTGGAGTGTGAATCGGGCGATAGTTCAGTCTATCTACTTCAATTGAAAAAACAAAGAGAACAGTGAAAAGATTGGAAAAGAGAAAGCCGGAAACCACATCCTAAACAAGAAACAGCCTCTTCACCTGTTCAGTAGACGTGGGTGGAATGTGAACCGGGCGATAGTTTAGTCTTGGTTAGTTATTTTGACTTGACCCAAAGAGATGTGAGTTCAATATCAGGCTACAGCAGTAGTGAGCAAGTAACTTACAGGGTTAGAGGGAGATAACTCACGACTACCAGAAGAGGCTCTACGAAAGAGATGAAGATCATATACCTCAGTGATTGTAATAAAGGGTTCGGTTCGAAATTCCTAGCACCTGAAGAAGGCCTGAGCGTACAACGGCAGAAACGTAGTACAAATGGCAACAAAAATGAAGACAAGAGCCCGAAGAATGTAAATATTGAAAATACAACATTTTCTTAGAAATATAAACAAATACCAATCATAAGCATGAATCCCTTTACATTTCAGAACCTATTTTTTACATTTATAAAACTACTATTCGTCCATGGGATGTGTGTTGTGGTTCAGTTTATATCGGCTCGGAACGAGAAATCGGGGAGCCGAGTTCAAATTCCAGTTGAATTCATTGCATTCACTTACGCGCAAATACCCTTGGGAAATGTATTAATCCGTCTCATCCTTCCAGTTATGGGTTAAATAACAGGACAGATTGGGTTCTATAGCCTTGGTCGGCAACCAGTCTACCGCAGAAAGCAATGGCAACCTACTGCGGGATAATCTTCTGCCCAGTCAGTCATGTCTCTTTCAAGACATGATCGCCCAAGCGTGTATCACGTATGGCAATTAACTGACTGACTGAATATAATAGTTGGAATAATGATTAAGGCTTATATTTGTCATAAAGTGGGGGATCAGTTTATTACTTCATAACAATAGGAAACCGATCCCCCACTAATTACTACATAATAATATAATAGATTTCTTTTCGCTTTACCTATGAGTCAAATAACAGGACAGATTGGGTTCTATAGCCTTGGTCGGCAACCAGTCTACCGCAGAAAGCAATGGCAACCTACTGCGGGATAATCTTCTGCCCAGTCAGTCATGTCTCTTTAGAGACATGATCGCCCAAGCTTGTTTCACGTATGGCACTTAACTGACTGATTCGTCCATGCATTGAACACTGTTGCCAAATCTGGTTATGTGCTCCTGCTACTTATCTCGGGGTTCTCGATAAAAGATCTACAATACACTCCCGATCAAAAATTTAAGAAAACTTAAAAATCTTTAAGACGGACCTTGACCTTTCTACAAGAAAATGGGGTCCATCTCTTGGGACATCCTGCAGGCTCACTGGACTTGAACCCAATTGAAAATGTTTGGGGATGGAACAACATCCCACACACATTAACGGAAACGCTTATTTCTAGCATGCCCGACAGAATTTTTGAAGTCATCAAAAGCAGTGGAGGTAGAACTCATTATTAGATTTAGTTATTGAATGTTTTCATACACTTTTTGTACAATTTCGTAGAATTTTTGTCTCTGGTCTTATAATTTTGATCATGTGTAAATCGTCTCATTTAAAAAAAAATATAAAATTCTAAATAAAATAGTTGGAATGTAGCTTTTTCTTTCTACAACCTTTTAGATTGTAGCATTTGTAACCTTAAGTGGGAAGAGTTTAAAATCTATTCGTAAAAAAAAAAACTTATAGATATTGTATAATCGATTCTGACCTGGCAGCCCGTTTTCAGCTACTTTTTTTACCGACGTGATGTGGTTTCCTTCTGTCTTTTTACAAGTATTTTCATGAAACTGCTTTCCCTGGTACCCCGAATACGTGTATTTATCGTAGAAACACTTAAATGTAACTTTCTCTTTTACTCTAATAGTTACTTTTCTCGCACATCCCGTTTGTGGAACTCACTTCTATCCGTTTGCTTCCGTGATAGCTACAGTTTACAAAAATTTGAATAAAATTGCTATCTTTTATCTAATTGATTCCTATCCATCTCTGATAAAATATCAGACATCCCCTGTACATCCCCTGTAAAATAAAATATCAGACATATAAATGTAAAATAAAATATCAGACATCCCCTTCGACATCCCCTGTACCTTTTTTCTCTCACTGTAACTCTCTGCTCACCAGTGGTATTTTTGCGTTGCTTGAAGTGAAATGATTGTAACAAATAACGCATGGGTGTGAGTTATGGTAACAAATTCAGCTATGAATACTGTAGTAGTGTTCGAAAATGTTTGTAAAAAGAATAGTTTTTTCATGCTTTAACACGTGCATAAGAACATATTTAAAAAAATCCATTTTGGATAATTTTCACTTTTTAATGAACGCTAGCAATTTGTCAACCGTTATATTTGGAGCAGAAAAAATTACAGTAATTTTTAGCAACACACTTTTACGGTTATTTTTTGTTACCATAACTCACACTCATGAAGATGATCTCGGAAAGAGATTGAAAGTACTTGGATACCTTAAGAAATTAATGATAATAATATCTGTCAACGTTACAGAGCTCATTTCTGACATCTTTCAATTATAATACGCGAAAGATTATCTGTAAGTATGAACGGATTTTATTAAAAATAAGCAGACACAATGTTTGCAATTTATTTAATCACACACACACACACACACACACACACACACACACACACACACACACATATATATATATATATATATATATATATATATATATATATTCGTGGGGTGAGGAGCAAATAAAGTAAAGTGATAGAAAATCGGAAGTATTTTAAGTGGTTCAGTCTTTTAAGTGTCGCTATATTTTTTTAGTCTGAGTCCGATAAATCAAACAGCAGAATATTCGAAATCAATTCAGTATCCGTACATGACTCATTTTCAGCGGGGGGTGGGGGGGGGGGTGAAAAAAGTAAAGTGTATAGAAAAAAAAACAAAAGTGGCGAAGATTTATTAAATGTTTAAAATTTGGTCTATTTAAACAGACGACTGCTTAGGTAATGACAATGAGAACAGAGGAATCAACACTTTATAGTGACTGTCAGAAACTGAAAAAATGTTTCTTCCTTTATCCAATATTTTTTTTTTTTTTTTTTTATAAGCGTTTCACCCCGAGCAAGGCATGTCACTGCCACTACTGTGCAGGGGGCTACGTAGAGTGGAGAAAGGCTGGTTAAATATAGGAAATAACAGAGGGTGGGTGATAGGCGGGTGAGGATACCGAGAATGAGGGTTGGGTAGATGAGAGTGTTGTGAGAATAGTTGTGAGTTAGTGTGATAGGAGGTGTCTATTGACCCTACATTTAAACACCTGGAGATATATATATATATATATATATATATATATATATATATATATATATATATATATAAGATAATCTTTAAGTACTAAAGAGGGAAACTCCAGACCAAAATCATTTCAAATTAGGATAAGCACTTGATTCATTCATTTATTCATGTATTTATTTGTTTATCCATTTATGCACGTGCTGATGTGAGAAAACACAGACTATTCAACACGCCAGCATTTGATTTATTGAATTTACTTTATTTTTTATTTTTTACTTCATTGTTTTGATTTATTTCTTTATTATTATTTTTAATTTAATTTTCCACTTACCTATATATAAACAAGAACTTGGCATGTAAAGCCACAAATTTATTCGCCTGAAGAGAGTCAATCTTAGACTCGAAACACGTGTCGCGTCACAAATAGCATTACGGACACTTAAAATATCATAATATGTATAATATCTCTATGCTACAATAAATATACACTATATACTACATGTTCACGGCCTCTTACACTTTTATTCTATTCCAATTTCTCTCGTTGGTATAACTCTATTTCCTTTTCTAATACATATATATATATATATATATATATATATATATATATATATATACACTTGTGGACAGAATTATTTCCCCTCGCTTCTACAATTACAAATAAAGCTGTAATACCTTAAATTTTCATAGAAAATTCATGTGCATTTCTTCACAAATCATGAAATAATGGGTTTGAAAGAATGTGCAATGAGTAGGACCACAACAAAATCTTTTATTTTAATATTAAACAATAACACAAAGAACACCAAAAAAACATTATCCTTGACAAAAGGAACTCGGCATGTAAAGCCTTTAATCGTTTTTGATAGATCCTTACAAAGTCACGACACACACGAATAGATATTTTGCTCCATTCTTCCTTGGAAATAGCTTCTTGTTCTTTTAAACTTAAAGGAAGTTTTTCTTTTACTCTTTCTTCAAATATGCCGATAAATTTTCAGTGGTGTACAGGTCAAAACTTTGTGCGGGTTACGATAATTTTCTTTCATTTAAGTGTTTTTGAACAATTCGTGCTTTGTGTTTCTGGTCATTATCATGTTTGAGCGTCCAGTGACGCCCCAAGGAAATCTTTCGTGGATTTTGTTTTGGATTATTTGTAAGTATAGCCAAATAATTGTCGCCCTGGAATGGGGAGGGAGCATGGTGAATCCTAGCTGAAGCTCTGAAGGCCTGAAAAATGTCTGTTTAGCCCTGGAAACAACTTTTATGGAATATCTCAATTTATAATTTTTTTTTCTTTTACTTTGTCAGAAAACACTTTGACCGTCTCGTTTTACAGATTTCTTCAAATATGCAATCCTAAAAGAAATAATACACTTATATATTACCAAGGCCGGTGCAACTGTCTTGCGCTATGGGTAAATCGTCGTCATTATATATATATATTATTTCATGAATGTGTGCTGTTTGTTTTGGATTTTATTGACTGTAGAGTATGATAGGATTCTGCAAAAAATTGGAGTAGATAGACTAAACTATCGCCCGGTTTACACTCCACCCACATCTATTGAACAGTTGAAGAGGCTCATCCCTTGTTTCCTGTTTAGGATGCGGTTTCCGGTTTTCTCTTTTCCAATCTTTTCACTCTTTTCTCTCTTTATTTTTTTCAATTGGAGTAGATAGACTAAACTATCGCCCGGTTACACTCCATCCATGTCTATTGAACAGGTGAAGAGGCTCATCCCTTGTTCCCTGTTTAGGATGTGGTTTCCGGCTTTCTCTTTTCCATTCTTTTTACCCTTACGTAGCCCCCTGCACATCAGTGGCGTTATTGCCTTGCTTGGGGTGATATGATTTTAAAAAAAATACTGCTCTTTATCCATAACACCCTGTAATCACACTGGTTCTCCCGGTCCAGAATCATTAAAACATCCTCATGGAGTATTTTTTTTTTTTTTTGGTTTATGAGCTTTATTCAATTTCCTCTAAACATAATGTGAGTTCATATTTTATTTTATAATCGTGTCGCCGCAAGTAAGGCATTTTACTGCCACTGTTGAGCAGGGGGGTTACATAAGAGGTAAGTTATGAGAAACAGTGACAGGTTACATGGGGTGGCAGTAAGAGGGTAGGAGAAGGATGATAATACTGACGAGAGTGGAACGGATGAAGAAAGAAGCATGATAGAGAAAGAGAGAGGAAGCAAGTTATTAAGATAGTAGATGACTATTGACTTTAGATTTGAAATCTTGAAGATTGTAGCTGTCGGGAAAGCAAGTAAACGGGAGAGAATTCCACAGGCGGGAAGTGCGAGAGAAGAAGCTGATGAAGTAGAATTTGCGTTTACAATTTACTGGTTTCACAGTAAAAGGGTGGGACCTAGTTGCTATTCTTTTGGGTCGAGCAAATTCATGTATGGGGAGTACCAGTGAGCTAAGATCGTCCGAGCAGAAGCCATGAAAATATTTATAGACACAGAGAAGCCACGTTGCGCCGGTAAGAAATTGACTGTATCTGGGCTGCCAAGTCGGGATTGATCACATTACAGATTCTCTGTTGGATTTTGTCAAGGACCCCTAGGTTGATAGCAGGAACACCCGACCAGGTATGGCAGCAGTATTCACTGCACGGGCGGATGGTAGATTTATATATGTGCTGGATTGTTTCAGACGGGAAAAACTTCCTAGCCCTGCACAGAGAACCGACCTCTTAGCAGCGGATTTAGCTATGGACTTTATATAAGGGACCAAATAATTCCAGTTTGGTATCATCTGACCATAAAACAGAGTTCTAGTATTCACTCCCATGTTATAGATGGCTTCTAGCATAAACTAATCTGCAATTTAGGTCTTTAGTCTTAAGCAAGACAGTTTACTTGTGCGACATGCTTGACGTCCTGCTTGATGAAAGCATCTATTGACTGCTTTCGTCGATTGCATTTAACCTTGATGTCGTTACATCATTGACAATGTCCTTTTTCGTTAGGTGAGGATTCTTCGAGAGATCTCTAACAATTTTCCCTTGAGTTCTCTCAGAACGAACGAATTCCATAAAGCAATATTATTTCATAATTTCCATCAGTGGTTGGGGCGAATAATTTTGGACTGCATCAATATCGATCGAAACTTCAAAAAATTCACGAATTCATCCAAACTAAATACGGAATCAAATATTTATGGTAAATTCAGTAAGTATTTGCAAATTTTCGCATTTCCGTAGAAAATATACAACGGTTCAGTAGGATGAACAATTTTATCGACAACTATATTTAAGTACCTCCACTCATATTTCTATATCTAAATTTAAATTTAAATTTTAAAAATAAATAAGTTATCTTCAAGCTTTAAAATTGGCTTCAATTGAAAGCCAAGGGATTAACTTTGCTAATTCCAGTAAGCAAAATACCCTGGTGTATTTTAAACCGAAATTATGTTGATCGGAATCAAAAATTTTCTACATTGATTTTTTTTTTAATTTAAAATTTTCCGCCATTTTTCATCGATTGTAAACAGAAGACAATTCTCAGATTAAAAAATCTTACAAAAATAAAATACACCTCGCTGATACATTATGTTTTTCAAATTACCGAATTTAAACTTACTTTAAGTTGACTTGAAACAAGAATTATTGCTTACTGCTTGAAAAATGTTTCAAAAAGCATTTCTCAATTAGTAGACTTGTTATCACAGCTGGCAACACCTTATCAGCACCTTAGCAGCAGCCGACAACTGACGATTTACAGTATCCGGCCAAAAGTATGGAAGACGAATTTGATATAAATCTTATTCATGCAAATCATTTTTTTAAACTATGGTAAAATTAAAAATTTAATAGTTTTCAGTAATTATCCAATATTTGATGGAATTTTAGTTACTTTAGCTTTGTAAGCTTACATTTGAAGATGTTTTATAAAAAATAGAAATTAAAATAATATAAAACTTTAAAAAAAAATATTTACAATTTAATAACAGATTGAAAATAACGGCAGATGTAAGTTAATAATTTATGAAATGTTATGGTATTTATTATTTTTTATTTTTAATATTTATTTTTCACATAATTTTTAGGTACCTCTACAAATTGCGAATTTCACAATTATTATTATTTTTTATTATTTCACAATTATATATTTAACAAAATTAGAAAATTAGGAACTAAAATGTAAAAGTTGCTTTAAATGTTTAAGGAATGACTTGTAAAACAGGTTGTTGAATTTTATAAACGTCTTGAAGAGACTTGAATCAGAATCAAAATGCAGTTTCTGTCGTTTTCCATGTAAGGGGAATAATCCACAACCCTTGTTAACTTCTAAAATAAATACGAACCCTGTGGAAACTTGTTATGACCCCTAAGGAACTTCGTACTTAAATAAACATATTCTTTTATACACAAAAAACCTTTTTAATTATTTTAAAAATACAAGGGGTGAAAAATCTTTATTAATTTTTTTATTTTTTGATAGGCAATATAATCAACAATTCTTAACTTAAAAAAGGACAACAGTTCTTTAAAAGATTTTAAAAATATTTTCAAAAATGTATGAATAATAATAATAATAATAATAATAATAATAATAATAATAATAATAAAATGAAAACAATTCTATTAAAATTTTATTAGTAATCGAATTTTTTTTCTTCGGACTATAATGTCCTTAATTATTATTATTTATTCTAGCAATTAAAAGCTTATCAAATTAAATTATATCAGAGTTTTATTGCTTTTTTTATTTTACTCTTTGGAGCAGATTTCCGGACAGTGCCGAATAATTTTAAATAAAAAAAAAATATATATATGATTTATATTCCCCGATGAGTTCTGCGTTTAACTAACAAAAATAATTTGCAGAAATTAAAATTTATTGAAATTTCATGAATTTACGTGAAGCGGGTGGTAACAGAGTTTAAAAAAATTCTTTCATCAATCTTTTAAAAAAATAATAATTTCAAAACTAATTTTAAGATAAAGGATAATATTTTATTCTACCTTTATAAAATAGCATTTACTCTCATCTTCTAGATTTTTTTCTAGTATAATCTGCATTTAGGTTTCTTAACCTGAAGCAAGAGAGTTTTCTTTGGGTGACAAGCTCGAAGTCCTTCTCGACGACAGCATCTGGTGACTGTCTTCGTCGATACATTTAACCCTGATGCCTTTACATCACTGACAGTGTCCTTTGCCGTTAAGTGAGGATTCTTCGAGACATCTTCAAAAATTTCTCTTTTCATTCTCTCAGAAATTAACTGTTATCTGAAAGTCTTCAATTTATTCTTAATACAATAAGTCTCTTGCACTTTTTCATAACGCTACAAATTGTCGATCTAGGAACATTGAAAGGCTTAGGAAGTTTTGTCTATCCATCACCTTGTATGTACGCGTCGACTATCTTCATTCGGAGCTTCTGGTCACGTTCACCCATTTTCGCTATGGTGGACAGACGAATGAGTTATCGCCGTACGTGGCGCTTACATTGTCTTCTTAATTACCTTTCAAAATGTTATGGAATCAGATTAAAACAGTTTCATTTTCAAAGGGTGTTTTTATTGAATGTCAAATTAAGAAAAAAAAGAACCCATTACATTTGCTATAGAGCAGTATTATTTCATAATTTCAATAAGATAAAGAATCGAATAATTTTGGACTACACCAATTTTTCGAAAATTCTATAAATATCAATATTTTTTTTATAACCGTGTCGCTCCAAGCAAGGCATTTTACTGCCACTGTTGTGCAGGGGGTTACATAGGAGGAATTTTGAGAGGTGAGAGGTTGCAGGGGGCGTCAGGAAGAGAGTAGGAGAGGGAAGAAAATACTGATGAGAGTGGGGTGGATGTAGAAAAGCATGAGAGAGAGGATGTAAGTTAGTGAGACAGGAGATGACTATATAAAAGCTGGTCCCTTCTAAAAATCATGAATCGTTCAAAACTAAATAAGAAATCAACTATTTTTGGAGGAGGCGTAGTGTGTTGCTCTCAGGGAGAATCGCTTGGTCCATGCTTATGGGAGGCAGGAGAGGTTTCCTGTGATGGTTGACAGACAACAGCTTGGTCTTAGACGCATTGAAGTTGACAAGCCACTTCTTGCCCCAATTCACCACAGAATGTAGATCCCGTTCAAGGTCAGCAGCGAGATTATGTCTGTCCGCTACGACAGGTTTCTTACTTACATAGAAATTGTCAACAGTCCTCAGTGACATTATTATTCCATATCTCTCTACAAATTATATCAATTCATTCATGGATTCCTACAAATCTTTAAAACTACAAAACGAAATCAAAGCATTCTAGCGTCGCTTCACGTAGAAAGTGTATTTACTAGCGTTCCTGTTACTGAAACCATTGATATAAAACTTAACTCTAATGCAATGCTTCTCAAACTATCTGATGTGGCGGAACGGTATTTTTTTTTCATTGTGCTAGAGACCAGCAAGCAAAGCAAGCCCATTCAACTGAGTAAACGTGGGGGGACTGTGAACCCCGGAATTTTTTTTTTTTTTTTTTTTTTGAGATATGTACTATTTCAGGGAAATTTGGAGACTATGAGGACATGATATCTTGTTCATTCTAAGGGCAGTCATCATTAACGTAACAAGTCTTCCTAGTGTGCCATTGACTGGTACCATATTTATGTTATATTAGTTATGGCCACTGGTTTTGAGGGTATATATATTTAAAAGGCCAGAAAAATATTTATAGTTAATATTAATACTTCGTAAACAATTTTAATTTAATAAAAGACATTAATCTGATAAAAAATAGACAAACAGTAAAACAAAATATTAATTTTAATTAATTCAAGACGTATTTAAAATATATGATATGTATATAGCATGGATATATGAATGAAAGTCTGATACGTATTCAGTTCACTGTTTTGCTGTTCATTATATCGCATTCGTTAGTTGGATAGAAATAACTTTTAACATGAGTGAGTAAATGAACAATGTAGCCATAATAATATAAAACTAAAATGAAAATGTAAAAAAAAAAAAGAAGAAAAAAAACGAAAACGAGTCAAATATCCTGTCTCGTGGCATAGAGTATTACTATTATTTATTTCTTTTCTGGAAAATCTCCGCGTACCAGCAGACGATGGCTCGCGTACAGGCGACGGTACGCGTACCGCACTTTGAGAAGTACTGCTCTAATGTGTATTAGGTCTATCGGCCTTCGTACTTGGAAAAACTTAGTAGAGAAAAATATGCTTTTTGGCGGAGATCAAGATAGTGTCCCCACCTTTTTAAGTCCAGTGTGTGGCCCAGAGTGCTTCAGACCGCTAGGCCATAGAAATCGTCAAAGCTCAGTAAAGTTCTGTTTACTCTTTCGAGGATTTGCACACTTCCTTGCTCGGTTATATATGGTGGATTCTCTTATCGTAAATGATAAATTAGGGTCAGCAGAGGATGGTGCCCTTCGTTTGACAATTACGCATTGGATTTCTGTCCCTCATGCATTTGTGTTGAACTGTTAGCCATCCAGCTACCGATCAACCTGCACTGAGATTTGTTTAAAGGGGCCAAATGCTTGTGCGACACAAAGCCCACCAAAGCCCACCAAAGCCCACTATCTCTATCAAAACAACGCAGCTCATACAAGTGCATTGTGTGCCACGCGTTAGGTGTTTGTGATCATCGCATGTTATATTAGGACGGAGTTTGACTTCCCTCGGGGCCTTAAATAGATTGGGTAATGCATGGTAGACCGCACAATATACATAAAGAGTTCTGATGCCAGAGCTTGCCGTCTCTGGTACGAGGGCTGGTTGCTTGAGAGCGCCCATGATGACTTTGTTCAGGCTTCGAAAAGCAGCCACCCACGTACACACACATATGCACGTTGCAAATATTCCACACCCACAGTACATATTTACATAGCCGACTCACATGTGCACACACACGCACGCAGGCAGTGTATTCACATAACAAACACGCAGGTACACACGCAAACTGTTTGACCCGTAGATGGGACCCTAACAGGTACTACCACTCCGCCCCAGACTGGACCTGGGAGTTATGACATTTAAGGGGTATCTTTACCTCCTCCAAGACTCCAAATAATAAATTTAGAGCCACACCACCGGTTGCAGTTAATATGTCATAATCAGGACATATATATATATATATATATATATATATATATATATATATATATCAAACAAAAAATCAAAGACATTTTCGATAAACCACCCATAAATGCAATGAAACAAACACCCAACCTATCAACTATCCTTACCTCTGCCAAATATCTAAAAAATACAAACCTATCATGGAATTACAAATGGAATAATTCTCGTTGTTTAGTTTGGAAACATTTAGTAAACGATGCAGTATTTTCTATACCCAATACCAACATCAAATTACACCCACCACGCCTCACCTGTGACAGCCAAAATATAATATATTGTCTCTTTATGTCCAAATAGTGGATATATTGGTGAATCTGGAAACAGTTTTAGATTCCGTTTTAATAATCATCAACTAAGCATACGCCAAAACAACCCTTATTCCCCCATAGCTGAACACTTCAATTAACCAGGACACACATTAGAAAAACTGCAAATGTTTACTGATAGATTTCGATTTTAGTTCCACATACCCACACAGAAAGAAAGAAAAATACTGGATTTTAAAATTAAATACATATAGGCTAGGGTTAAATAGGGACTTAGGTATTTTGAGTCTTTATAAATATTTCAATTGTTAAACATTTTTTAGATACACTTAAAAAACTTTCTTTAAAACAACATTTAAATGTATTATTACAGTTAGGTTTACGTTAAAAAAAAACAAATAACTCTATTACTTTCTACATCACGTGATGTAAACATCTCGCGACAGACGCTTCTCACGACGAACGCTTCTAGTTTAAATTTTAAAATCATTTGTTTCTGATGAAAGGCCTAGACCGGTCTGAAATATCAAATATATATATATATTAACAGAAATAAATAAATACTGTCAAAAAAATACATTTTTAAACTTACAACTTTTTAGTAGTTTTTCTTATACATATTAAGACATTATACGTAGAACATCAGTATGCTATATATATATATATATATATATATATATATATATATATATATATATATAGCTAGAAAGAAGACGACAAAATTTAAACCATCTTTTAGCGCTGTTTATATTTTTTTCATACCGTAAGTATGATTGTAGAGAGCAAAAGTTAACCAATAAAATATAAATAAAACTTCCCCAGCTTGGCTAGCAAAATCGCCAATTCAAGAAAAGAAATTCGCGACGAGTTGTGATGTAAATATTTAACCAACGAGACACGTCGCCTTGGGGAAAATGGAAAAAATATAGAAAGAAACTCTCGAGCCTATGGCAAAAATATTCAACCACTGAAAAGCATCAATTTTGAGAAATTAAAGCGGACCTGGGATTTATGACATTTAAGGGATAACTCTATCTCCCCCAAAACTCAAAAAAATAAATTTAGAGCCACACCACCGGTTGCAGTTAATATGGCATACTAAGGATATATATATATATATATATATATATATATATATATATATATATATATATATATATTATAAATTATATTTTAGAACATGTACATAATCTTTTTATATATATCCACTACAATGGTACATTTGTTTCGACATTGAAACTAACAATGTCTCATCAGGTGGTGTGGACAGGAATGGAAAGCCTCTTTTCTTATATTTGGTAAGTTGTGTTTAGGATGTTAGTGGTGGTTAGTGATAGAGAAACAAGTTTTAAATTAATGTTTTGGACGTTGTAAAAATTCTTTCCTCGTTCTGTATTCACTCAAATATATATATATATATATATATATATATATATATAGATATAGATATATAAGTAGGGAGAAACAGAGAGAGAGAGAGAGGGAGAGAAAGTCAGAGAGACTGGGGGAGAGACATGGAAAGACAGGTAGAGAGACTGAGGAAGACAGAAATAGCGTTGTAGAAATTGTAGAATGACACCAGAAAGGAAACAAAGATATGATTGTGCATGCAAACTGCTTCTTTTTTTAGGGAAGTAAATTAACAGATAAATCGATAAATAGAAAGAAACCACAGGACAGATGTCGAACGAACGAACGAACGAAAGAAAGAAAGAAAATACGACGTACTTGGAATCTTATCTATTGTGAAGTCATTGGAGGAAAAATAACAGCCGAATTAGATTGCGCCAGGAAAGACAAAACCCACTTTACTAATTAGAGAATTAGTAAACAATGAAAAGACAGAACAGGAAGAAATGCAGACGTGATTCGCCTGTCAGATGGAGACACGAGAATCATCCAGGGAATTCGGCTGTTATGGACAAACGATGAAGTGAATAAAGGAGAAAGGATTTGCAAATAAACAAATTACAAAATAACAAAAAATAATCGAAAAAGTTGGTATGCGATAATTAGATGAAATGGAAGATGTTTTCTTTTTTTAAATCTCGGGTCAGAGAGCGACGAAGTGTAAATGGCAAAATTAAGGAAGAGAAATAGCAGACGGCTTGGAGAAATTCATGTTGACGTCCAAAATTTGGAGGAATTATTTGGATCTCAAAGACAAGGATTCTTTATTTTTCGTCCATGATATTTCGATCTTTTTTTTGTTTGTTTGTTTATTCATTTATTTTTTTTCGTTTTTTTCTTTCTTTTTTTCTCTCTGTGTGTGTGTGTGTGTGTGTGTGCGTGTGTGCGTGCGTGCGTTTCTTTTTTCTTTCGTTTTTTATTCACTTTCTTTCTCATTTGATACTTTTCTTATTTTTTGGAGGGATTCAATTTCTTTCTTCACTTTTTTGAATTTTTTTCATTGTTTCACTTTCTTTCTTGCTTTCTTTCATTATTCATTTAATTTATTATATATATATATATATATATATATATATATATATATATATACTATAGTCATCTGCAGACAGATCTGTTTCGCTGTGTCACAGCTCATCAGTACGGTTAGACTCCGATTGCTTTTTTACCCAGGATTGAAACCCGACCAAATTGGCGTCAGTCGGCGATTCTACCTCTGGGCTATGGGCGTTCGGTGGACGAAGGCAGACTTTTTAGCGCGTATGTCATTATACACGCCCAATAGCCAGGGTGCTCTAATTCATTATTGAATGAGCGATGCGTATATGCCGGAGTAGCTACTGTTTTCAAAGTCTCCCATTCTTCCAGAGTGCTCAATCAGGGTGCGAGAGCGTAAATACTATATATATATATATATATATATTACTCTCTTTTCTTTCTTTCTTTCTTTCTTTCTTTCTTTCTTTCACGTACTTTTACCATTTTCCTCTTAAACTTTCATTTTTCTTCTTTTCCCCTCCTTCCCTTTATTTCTTTTTTATTTGTTCTTTTCTTTATCTTTTTTTCTTTATTTCCTCTCTCTTCATTTCTTTTCTTGAACTTTTTAAGCAAATCTCTTAAATCTTTTCTCTTCATTTTAATTCTATCGATATTTTCCGAGTCTGTTACTCGGTTTTCTTTTACTCTTCCCTCCTCCCCATCTCACTCTCTCTTTAGCTTGACCATCACTCCTTTTCGACACTCTTTTTTTTCCTTGGATGTGCGTTGTAGTGCATTGGATATCGGCTCGGAACGAGAAACTGGGGAGTCGAGTTCGAATTCCAGTTGAATTCATTGCATTCACTTACGCGCAAATACCCTTTGAAAAGGGATTAATCCGTCTATTCCTTCCAATTATGGGTTAAATAACAGGACAGGTTGGGTTCTATAGCCTTGACTGGCAACTAGTCTACCGCAGAAAGTAATGGGAATCTACTGTGGGATAATCTTCTGCTCAGTCAGTCATGTCTCTTTCGAGACATGATCGCCCAAGCGTGTATCCTGTATGGCACTTAACTGACTGACTTTTCCTTTTCCTTTTCGCCTCTCCCACTCTCTCTTTCTTTCCCTCACCTTTTTTTTTTTTTCGTCACTCTGTTTCCTTCTCCGTTTTGGCTTCTCTCGCTTTCATCACTCTATCAATTTCCATTTTAATTAGCCTGTTATTTCTCATTCTCTACGGCCTTAATGTCATATCTTACCACTTGGAAACTTAACCACCCTCTTTCGTTTTCTTTTCTTGTATTCTTTCATTTCTTCCAAGACAAACGCACGCGCGCGCACACACACACACACACACACACACACACACACACACATACACACACAAATAAACAGACAAAAAGCGACTGTAGTGATTGATATTCACGAATAAATAATTCCAGTAAGAAAAAAAAATAGTGGCAGATTAATGGAGAAAAACAAAACAGAAAAAGAAAAAAAAAGATACAGAAATAAAAGAAAAGAACAAATAAAAAAAGAATGTTCAAAGAAACAGAAGAAAAAAAATGTCGAAATTGCTTAGAAAACGAAGAACCACAGATCTTCTTCTTTTATGTGCCCTATCCTTTCAGGACGTAGGCGATCATGGCTCTCCACGTCTCCTTATCTCCAGTGGCTTTTCATGTTTTCTTCTGTTACTCCACACAACCCCCGTTCCATCATCCACCTGATCAGGCCTTTCAAATATGTTATCTACTGCTTATCCCTGTCACTTTTTCCTTCTATCTGGCCTGTCAGTATCAGGTTCTCCAAGCCCTCCTTCATCATTGCATGTCCTAGGAACTTTAGCTGTCTCTTCCTGATGTTCAATATTAATTTCCTTTTTGTTTCCATTATTTTCAAAACCTCCTCATTGCTCACATGTTTAGTCCATAATATCCGCAGCATCCTTCTGTAAAACCACATTTCCGCTGCTTCAAGTGTTTTCTTCAATCTCAGCAGATGCGTAAAACCCTCTTAACAGAGCCTTGTTAAAATATCCGTCAGTCAGTTAAGTGCCGTACGTGATACGCAAATAGGCGTGTCTCTTTCGATCCATGATTGTTTCGGCAGAAGATTTTCTCGCAGTTGTTTGTCGTTTCTTCCTGCGGCAGACTCGTTGCCAACCAAGGCTAAATAACCTAATTTGCTCTGCTATTAAACCTACAGCTGGAAGGAGAAGAGATGGCTTAATACGTTTCCTAAGACTATTTGCGTGTAAGAGAATTTAATTGGAATTCGAACGCGGCTATCCGAATTCGCATTCCGAGCCAACATTCATTACACCACAGCGCATAATATATCTGGTCTAAATATCTATTCATACTATTACTCCATAGAAATAATTTTCTTGAAGACTACTTGTATCTTTCAACAATTTTGAGAGCAAGAGGACTGATAGTAGCAACAGATTTAGGCAGAATGTTGCTGGTGTGACAAAGGAGATAGCATAATCCTGATAGAAACAGAGGAAAAGACTAATATTATTGGATGAGATAAAATTTGACTAATAAAATCAACGAAAGAGAAACGAATCTATGCCTTTGTTTGGCACATGGTCAAATGGGCGTTTTGCGAATAGATGATATTATTGCATCAGCCGTCCAACTAAAATGAGTTTGTTGACTTCGAAAAGCAGAATTCAATTTCTTTTAACCCGCTTTGAACATCGATGTTTGGTGCCGATAGGTAATACGCAACTATGTCAGCCATTGTGGAATGGACTTTATGAGAATGAATGACTGAAGAAATAAAACCCAAACAATAATAAACGAATGAGTAAGCGAACAAATATAGAATAACAGTTACCCTCAAGAGACGCAAAACGGAAGCCAGTGTTGATTACGAAACAAACTTAAATTAGATGTTTCATAAATACAAGACCAGAATAAGATTTTTAAAAAAAATCGGTGACCTCAAAACTAAGGTTAATAAAATCACTTGTTCTTATAGCTGAGGGGAAAGAGAGAGAGAGAAAGAGAGAGAGAGAGATATTAAAGAATGGAAGAGGAAGCCAAAAAGAAAATAAGGAAAAAGTGTAAAAAGAGGAAAAGAAAAGAAAGAAAAAGTATAGAATAATAATATATCGTTAAAGAAACTGGTGGAACAAAGCCATTATTTTTCCAGACGGAGAGGGCATCCATAAAATCAGCATTTCAGAATGCTGCTGTTAGTTTTCTTAATCATTTCACCCCATGCAAGGCAAGAAGACTACTAAGACGCAAGTGGGGTGGAGTGGGGCTAGAAAGCGTTAGTCAATATGAAACAAAATACTATGAAGGAAAGAGGACGATAAAAGAACAGAAATCAATAAGACAGAAGATAAAGATTGACATTGCATTTAAATTTTTAAGATCAAAATAGGGTGGGTTGCTCGGTCCATGATATCCGCAGCATCCTTCTGAAGAACCACATTTCAGTTGCTTCAAGTTTTTTCTTCATCGTCGAAGATATTGTCCAATATTCACTGCCATATTGAAGAACAGACATTACATAGCAATCCAGTACTCTCCTCTTTGTTTCTAGTAAAATTGTCCTGTCTCTTAATACTTTACTCAACTTCTGGAATGCTTCTTTCGCCATGGCAATTCGCCTTCGAATCTCAGTGTCTTACTTTCCGTCTTCTGTTAGAACACTAAATCACTAATAAGTAGTTAGTATGAAAATATAAAAGCGATTTCTGTGGTGAAAATACCAGCAATACAGTATTTGACTCTCGAGAAATACCCTCTTTATATATTTTCTCCCTGTCTATTTTTCACTTTATCTGGCCTGTTAGTATCAGGTTCTCCAAGCCTTTTTCCTCATTGCATGCCCCAGAAACTTTAGCTGTTTCTTCCTGATGCTCAGTATTGATTTCCTTTTCGTTTTCATCATTTCTAAAACCTTATCATTGCTCACATGCTCGGTCCATGATATCCGCAGAATCCTTCTGTAGAACGACATTTCAGTTGCTTCAAGTTTTTCTTTCATCTTTCATATAAAAGTATTTTTGAAAAAGGCACCGGGTAGCTATATTCCGGCGGTGTAAAAATGACTTAAGCCGTGATGTCAGGTCAGTTTAAGCTTGAACCTAAAATAAAGACGACCTAATGTTAAGAAATGTAAAACAGTAGGGCAGACAAATGCGAAAAGATCTTTATGGGAGAAGCTGAGAGAGAAAGCAATTTACTTATCTGACGTACTTGTTTAACTGGGTAGCAAAGCGAGGACAAAAAGATATGTTAAAAAGCTAAACGTTGCTTCGAGCTACAAAGGATAAGAATTCGCGAAGAACTGTGATCATCAAGCAGAAAGAGCATAGGACGTAAAAAAGAGGGAATGGCTGCATATTGAAGAATATTATTCTTGTCCTTGTTTATATGATACGAGTGGGCCCATACCGCCAAAAAATGACGGCAAAATAACTCTTTCGATTTGCCGTATAAAATGATGACCCTACTATGAGTAGCGATTGTGGAAATCTGAAAGGGAGGCACTTAGAGGCTGAGATTTTTCTGAGGAGGAGGAGGAGGACAAGAAGGAGGAGGACAAGAAGGAGGAGGAGAAGAAGTGGGAGGGAGGCAAACTCCAGCAGTGACTTCATTTTCATACTACATTACTATCGTATACATCGTATATACAACTTAAGAATGAGTTTGAGTATAAGTACGTTAATGCGCTAAATTAAACGGAATAACTTTTTGTTCATAGTAGTAGAGTTCTAATCTACTCTTGCCCTCTTTTCCATTCTCGAGCTGTTAGAGCACAGTCAGTTAAGTGCCATACATGATACACACTTTGGGTGATCATGTCTCGAAAGAGACATGACTGACTGGGCAGAAGATTATCCCGCTGTAGGTTGCCATTGACTTTCGACGGTAGACTGGTTGCCAGCAAAGGCTATAGAATCCAATCTGTCCTGTTATTTAACTCATAGCTACAGTTGAAAGACATTATATTATTAAGTAGTAATTAGTGAGGGATCAGTTTATTACTTCATAACAATATAAAACTGACCTCCCACTTTAGGCCCAGTAGAAGCCATAATCATGTTTTCAACTATTATATTCAGTTAGTCAGTTAAGTGCCATACGTGATACACGCTTGGGCGATCATGTCTCGAAAGAGACATGACTGACTGGGCAGAAGATTATCCCGCTGTAGGTTGCCATTGACTTTCGACGGTAGACTGGTTGCCAGCAAAGGCTATAGAATCCAATCTGTCCTGTTATTTAACTCATAGCTACAGTTGGAAGACATTATATTATTAAGTAGTAATTAGTGAGGGATCAGTTTATTACTTCATAACAATATAAAACTGACCTCCCACTTTAGGCACAGTAGAAGCCATAATCATGTTTTCAACTATTATATTCAGTTAGTCAGTTAAGTGCCATACGTGATACACGCTTTGGGTGATCATGTCTCGAAAGAGACATGACTGACTAGGCAGAAGATTATCCCGCAGTAGGTTACCATTACTTTCTGCGTCAGACTGGTTGCCATCTAAGGCTATAAAATCAAACCTGTTCTGTTATTTAGCCCATAACTGGAGATAAGAGACGGATTAATACCTTTCACCTAAAATAGGACGACTATGGTCAATCAGGTGGCATGGTAACATAAAGGAAACGTAACGTAAAGGAAATATTTAATTTCTCTTATTTTCTTTACATTTATAAATCTACCATTCGACCGAGCATTGAACACCGTTGCCATATCTCGTCGAATGCTCCTGCTTTCCATCTTAAGGTTCTCAACAAAATTCAGATGAGGATCTGCACTATAATCGATCCTGATTTGCCAGCCCGCCTTCAGTCGCTTTCTCACTGACGTGATGTGGCTTCCCTCTGTCTTTTCTATTTCATGTCGAGCTTTTTTTTCCTCGTTTCCCGAACACATATTAACGCGTTCTGCGAAATTGGCATCTAGGCCCCACCCTTTATACCGTTAAGTTAGTTAAATGTTACCGTCTCTTCTACTCTAATAGTTTCTTTTTTCGCACTTCTCGTTTGTGGAACTCACTTTTGTTTGCTTCCTTCCCTGATATCTACAATCACCAATTTTTTTTTCTTTTGCTGTAACTACCTTACTTAGGTCGAAATGAGTATATAGATATAGTCAGACAGATCTGTTTCGCTGTATCACAGCTCATCAATACGGTTAGACATCCGATTGCTTTTACCCAGGATTGAAACCCGACCGAATTGGCGTCAGCCGGCGATTCTGCCGCTGAGCTATGTAGAAGTGCTCGGTAGAAGAAGGTAAACTTTTAGCGTATCATATGCCATGTAAACATACACCATACATTAGTGCTCTAATTCATTACTGAATGAATGATTCGTAGATACTAGAGTGGCTACTGTTTTTTTAAAAGTCTACCATTCTTCCAGAGTGCTCAATCAGGGTGTGAGAGCGTAAATAGTCATAGATATAAAGGATTTTAATTTTTTGTATTTACTAAATTAGTGTTTTAAACGTACATGTCATACAAAATAAATATAAATTTAAAAACAGTTGGTGTTTGCATAAAATTTCACAATGTGAGTTATCTGGACAGTCAATAAGTTGGATGTTATCAGAGGCTGGCCATGTTAGAAGATAGAAATTTCATGGGAACACAGAGAAAAAGACGTCGTCCTTTATGACGTTACTTTTATTTTCACTTATCTCCCTTGGCAGACCCCACTGAAGACGATAACAAGAATACCTGTTGCATACACATATATATATACATATATAATCTAAACTTATTTATGAATGGAACATTGTCACTGTGTGTGTATGTGTGTGTGTGTATGTGTGTGTGTGTATGTGTGACTGTGTGTCCTTTACCTATAGATCCTGAAACGGCTGAACCGATTTTCTTGAATATTTACAGTTGTACAATAAGCATCTGCAAGTGTCCTTATCTAGGTTTTGTTTCGAGGTACCCCCGATAAATATCGAAAATCTATAATCGAAAAAATCGGGTTAGAGAAGGAATGGTTCGATTTTAATCAAATTTGATACACTCATAGACAAAGACATAAGAAACGATATTCAGAAGTTTCAAGGTTGCAGTTCTTACAATAGTGCAAAAAATCGATAATATATATATATATATATAAAAGGCAAGATGTTTGTGTGTGTGTGTTTATCTGCCTGTATGTCTGTATTTTTTTCAGCCCTTTTATTTTAGTTTTTGCTTCGGGTTTGGCTCTAAGTAGGTATAATTGTAGTTCTTAGTCCCAGCCATGATACCAGAGAACTTATTTAGCCTTCAAAATTCAGTTTACGACGAAATAAACTAATATCGACATCAGGAAATTAAAATTTAACTTACATCCATTCATTTTTCTTTCAGTCTACGGTTTCGCTTTAACTGGAAACAACTATTGCTTTTTAGTCTTTCGTGCCAACGTCCAAAGAGTCTGAGCTCCAGGACAATGGATTAGTTTTAAAGCTTTCACGCCCAAGCAACGCCGGGCTATGCTGCTGGTATATATATATATATATATATATATATATATATATAATTTAGCATTTTCGCAACACAGAATTTCCCATGTTTCGAAACTATATTTTATTATGATTCGATCTTCACGAGATTTTTCGGGTAAAAAATGATCGCTTGAAGATGGGGTTATAGTAAAAATATGATTCCGAAAAATGAAAAATTCTGTGTCGCAAATATGATGAATTAATTATATTGCAATAATATTTAGCACTGCTTTTGTATTTAGCACGGTAAAATAAAAAATTAACGTTCTCATCGGCAACTATCAATACTCAAAATGAAAAAAAATTTTACCGGCGGAATTTCAAAAAAACTAGATAGAAATCAATGTCTATTTTTAGATTTTGGACAACATTACTTTTAGATTGAGTTGTAAGTGAAAAATTTAAAAATTTGGCTTTGTCTAGCTTTAAAAAGGGGAAGGGTGTAACGGAAGAAATAGGATGTGGTGTTTGACTGAGAAGTGAGCTAAACAAAATGGAAAGATTGGGGGGAAAAAGGAAAAAGAAAAGAAAAAAAGAAAAATTTAATTTCCGTAGAGATGCTAGGGACGTATTAAAAAAACTAGCGTTTATAAATAGGTTAAAGTATTAGAAAAAGATTTTTAGAAAAAACTTTATTTAGGGGAAAAAGGTGACATATAATTTATTTAAATGTAATTAAATTAATCTAATTAATTATAAACCAAGATTCAAAAATAAAATTAATAAAATTTATTAAAAAATTTAAAAAATTTCTTTAAAAAATATATTTTAAAAAAATATTAGGTGCAGGCAAAAAATATATATACATATTTGCAGAAAAAATTGAGGGTTAAGTTAGTATAAGTATTCTTACTTCATAAAAGGTAGATATTAATAGAAGAAAGGAAGAGGAAGGTAGAGGTGTTCAAATTTACTATTTAAAAATTTAATTAATTAATCAATCAATCAAAAACAATTTAATTTATATTTTCTCTCCTAAAAACTGAATTTAGAATTTAAATTTTAAATGTTCACAAATTTTGCCTTATGGCAGCACTTACTTATGAATTCTTTTCTAAAATTCAAGAGTACATTTGTCAATCTAACATGTTTTACTTATATTAAGTTTTCATGAGTGAAGATATGGAAAAAAAGAGGAAAGAAATTCTGGTATTTTTACTTTTGAGTTGTTTCATTGGCCAGTCATTATTCACGAGCATTTACAACACAAAAGAATACATACAATAATTTGGTTTTTTTTCTTTTTTTCTCTCCATATCACATTATCCTGTGAAAATTAAAAACAAATGAAGCATCTTAGAGTGATAAACGTTTCCTATTTGTTCTGGATCGCATTCTGTAGGATTCTTATCCATATTTGATGTATATATTGATCTCAACTCTCTCCTCTTTCTCTCTCTCTCTCTCTCTCTCTCTATATATATATATATATATATATATAGATAGATATTGGATATCTCTACACTGGTCAGGGATGGTTCACCTCCTTGGTCAAGAACCATAAATTCATTATACGCTCCATATATTCGATCATCGATTTTCGATATTTATCGAGGATACCTCGACACAAAACCTAGCTAAGAACACTCGCAGACGCTTATAGTTCAACTGTGCAAATTTTCAAGAAAATCGGTTCAGCCGTTTCGGTGTCTATAGGTAACGGACACACACACACACACACACACACACACACACACACACACACACAAAGTTCCATTTATAAATAAGGTTAGATTTTTATCGCACAAAGAAATGTAGAGCGTTTATTTCCTGCGAACGGATAAGAACATATGTCCCACACACAGAAGCAAGATCATATATATATATATATATATATATATATATATATATATATATATATATACAGTACTGTGCAAAAGTATTAAGTCAAGAACTATTTTATCTTTTATGAGGAATCAAAATAAAGTTTAAAATCACCCCTGTCCAAACACTTTTGCACACTACCGGTAGTGTGCAAAAGTATTAGGACAGGAGTGATTTTCTTAAAAACCTCACTGAAATTTAAATACATTTTGAAAAGCCAAATAAATTGCTAATAAATATTGATTATTTAAGACTAGGTGTAAAAGAAATGTATTAAAATGAAGTTATATTTAATTTTTTTCTATTTTCTATTAAACAAGTTATTTTGAAACTATTCATTTTTCTAATATCCTTGGATATGACTGACTTTTTTCTCATTTCCCCCCTCTCGAATTGATCTGTAAATACTGTCAACATAGTTTAAAGGTTCCTTTTAAACTTTATTTTGATAATAGCTGTTTGACCTCGACTAGTTCATACAAGTGCTCTTTATTTTTGAATTTGGCAAATAATTTATTTTTTAAGAAGCCCACAAGGCCAAAGGTAGCAGAGCTAACAATTGCACAAAGGAGCAGAATAAAGGTTTTAAGAGACTTTGTGTGGACGCTTAGAAGTATTGCAGCTGGCATCAAATGTTCTCCAAATACATTGAAATAAACTCGGGACAGAGAAAAAGAAACTGGGAACTTTGAAACAATGAAAAGGAATGGACATCCAAGGAAACTATCTGATAAAAGGTTAAATATGTACGATTAGCTAGCCCGAGAGGCCGGAAGAAGACAGTCCAAGAATTAAGGGACGAGTGCAACAAACTGCTTCCTAACAATGAACAGGTTTCTAGGTCCACAGTTACCAGAACACTTTGTGATAATGGATTGTATGCGAGAGTAGCAGGACTTTCAGCAGGACTCCGCTCCTGCACACAAGGCCAAGACAACCCGGGCGTGGCTGCTCAACAATGTTCCTCACCACTGGTCGCCGAACTTGTGGCAGCCCTTCCTACGCGACTGCAGTTTTCTCCCAGTCGTGATCAAAGCCAAGACCGCCAGCACGCCCACAACACGGTTGACACTCCGAAAGCTGCCATCCTGAAGGCGTTCGCCTCTACGGACAAGGACATGGTCACCAAAGCGTGTGACTCATTTTGCGCCGGCCTTGAGATGGTCATCGCCGGCGACGGCGGTTGCAGTGGATATCGGCTTGGAACAAAAAATCGGGGAGTTCGAATTCTAGTTTAATTCCTTGCATTCACTTACGTGCAAATACCCTTGGGAAAGTTATTAATCCGTCTCTTCCCTCTGGTTAAATAACAGGACAAATTGGGTTCTATAGCCTTGGTCGGCAACCACTCTACTGCAGAAATTAATGGCAACCTACTGCAGGATAATCTTCTACCCAACCAGACATGATCGTTCAAGTGTGTCTCACGTCTGGCACTTAACTGACTGACTGATATTCTAAGCATAGACGAATGGAAAATTTCTAGATAAGTATGATAGGTTCTGGCAAGAAAAATGGTCTCGCACGACACGGTGAACCAACATTCTTAGCAACTGACCTAACAATGAATTCAATACAGTCTTTTAACTCGTTTCAGCTGAAAACGTTAGACCGAGAAGACGTAACGAGTCATTTTCCTGGGGGTTAGCATCATCCAAGCAGTTGGAAGGCGGAGAAGAGCCTCTCAGGTAATTAATGAAGAACTTTAGTTTTAGTGGCGTTAAAATCAACACGCTATGTGTTTTCCCAATTAACGACGGACATCGACTGCAATTTTAAACTGGTCTTACTGACCAGCCTCTCTATCGAGGCAGGAGTAAATGGTTGTGTCTTCAGTGTAGACGCAAAGGTGAGGGCTGATGTTATCGGGAAAGTCTTTAATGAAAATTAAAAACAGCGTAGGACCAAAAATGGAGCCCTAGTCAGTCGTTCTTAATGAAACTTGTATAAAAGGGATTGCTGCCAAATACAAAAAAGTATATATATATATATATATATACACAAGCATCTACATATCGTTCATTCAGTAATGAATTAGAACACTCTCAGCTACTGGGTTATGCTTACATTGTATATAACACGTTGAATGACTACTTTATTCCGAGCGCCCATAGGTCAGAGGTAGTATCCCCGACTGATATCAATTTGGTCGAGTTTCGATCCTGGCTAAATGCAATTGGATGTCTAAACGTACTGATGAGCTGTGATACAGATGTGTATGCGGATGACTATATATATATCAGTCACTCAGTGAGTGCCATACGTGATACACACTTAGGCGATTATGTCTCGCATATATATATATATATATATATATATATATATATATATAGGTGGAGATATATGTTAAACCGAAGTTACTTATAACTCAAGATTACACTTAATCCACTTGTATCCTAATTTCATTTTACGTGTTCACTTATTATATGATTAAATATTTAAGCCGATGCTGTAGAAGACGACATTTACTGTTTTAATCTGTAAAAAGTTTCATATATTTATTTCAACGTGCTTGTTATATGTTTTCTGCAAAGAGGAATTCCGATTATTTTGTTAGGGTTTCTATTTCCATTCTAATCATTATTGCTTGATATTTATCGTGGAATCTTTTCGGCGTTTTTAGCTGGAATAATTCGAGTAAAAAATCAAATGAAAAAGTAACTACAGGGAGCGATGAGTAAATTGTCACCATTTGATATTTTAAATATATATATATATATATATGCGCCTTTTGATTTTATTTTGTCGACTGCATATTAACTAGTAAGGTCAATTGGGCACCGTCTGAGAGAAAAAAAAAGAGCACTATGATGCAATTCACACGACAGAAATTTGGACATGGCATACTGTATAGCTTGACATTCGCACCCGAAGTTCCAATAGAAATATTTCAGAGTGTTTGGATGTTAATCTGAGAACAATGCACAGGATTCAGAAAGAGTTGGATGATATATTCAGTCAACATCATGGCGTTTGGGGTGATCACTAGTGTTGGCAGCGTTATGCCTCCATTCATCTTCCCACATGGCCTCAGACACAACACGGAGACCCATATCAAGTACCTTGAGGAGAAAGGTTTGCTCTGGGTCAAGAGGGTGACTACTGGACTTTCGACAGAACTCTGCACCATGTCACACAACCAATAGAACCCAGTCGTGGCTGTCAGACAATATTTTCAACCCCATCACCATTTACATCTTGCCACCTAACTCCCCAGAAGGCAGCCTCCTTGAGTGTTATGAAGTTGGACATCGTTTAGCGAAATGCCAACAAAACTCTCTGTAACACTAAAGATGAACTGAAGGCAAAGATTATGGCAGCATTCATCAACTTAAACAAGGAGACCACTCAGAAGAGATACAAGAGATGTCAAAGTCGTTTGGAGGCCCTTGGTTGACATTAATGCCGTTTTAATTGGACAAATTTCCTCTTTAGTATTTCAAGATACTTCTTGTGTAATTTTGGTAACTATATCTGTTGAAATGAGATGCCGGTGTTATTTTCATTTTTGTGTAATTTAGACGACAATTTATCCATCTCACCCAGTGTTTTGTGGTAAAACTACTGTTAGCACCGTACAAAGGTGTAAGCCCTCGAGAGAACTCGGCCACCTGTTTCAACGATTGGCGTTCCTGGTTCACTCAGGTCGAATACACGGTTTTAACTAAATAAATAAACCCGAGTTGATAACGAAGAGACGACGGCCATTATTTTCGTAATCCTGAAACGGATACAGCTAAACCGAATAAATATGACAAACCCCCGAAATACAAAAATGGCTGATAACAACCTATAGGTGACAGTCGATAAGAACAGCACATAATTTTCTTATATCGAGTTATATTCTTTGCTTCTTAAAGTAAGAAAGAAAAAAAGTTTACAGATTAGGAATTTTTTTTTATCGGGAGCTGGGCGTAACGCTTAACTTGCATATCTCTTCGTTGTTGTCATAAATAAAAAATGTACTGGATACAACAGAGATTATTGTTGTTGTTGTTTTTGTTATTATTATTATTATTATTATTATTATTATTATTATTATTGATTTCTGTTGTATACACATTTCTTACTGGGTCCAAACCAGAGACCTAAGGTCAAAAATTGGTTTCATGACTTTTTCCATTGACCATTATTGCAAAGAGAAAAAATTACGATCGCATACATTTTACATAGCTAAAGCTATTTGTAATGTGTGTGTACATGTTTTGTATTTCTTTTAGACACGGGGCTACCAGTGTTACCTTCAATGAGCCTATCGGAATCTTTTCGAATCAAACCGAGAGCTCCAACTACAACTGGAATTATTGATGTATTCGTGCGCTATATTTTTTAAAATTTCTACTTCTACTTGTATTTTGATAAAATTTTGGATATTTTAGAAGATACATTAGAATCTGTAAGAGCTGCTATGTCAATAAGAAAGCACATTTTGCTCTTGTCGTCTTTGATAACGATGTCTGTGTGATTAGCTTTGGTAGTTCTGTCTGGGTATATTGTAAAGTCCCATAAAATTAAGTCCTGTCTTTGTAACAGGGTCTAGTTGATGTTCATACCATTTTCTTACAGTTTCATTCCCGTAAGTGGAATTACCATTATTATTATTATTATTATTAGTGCTCATTTTCCTTTTGGATATGCGATCATATATGTCAATAATATCCTTTATTTTGCTGTTTTAAGTAACTTTTGGCGCTACACCATCTCTTTTTGTCTCTGGTCTCCCATCTATTCACAAACTTATTAAGTCATCCCTATCATCACAAAGAGGGCGATAAAGACTCAAGGAAGTTCCTAAGTGTTAGAGAATAAGATACAGATTGGCACTGCATTTAAATATTTAAACAACAATGTTGACTGAGAAGAAAGAAGCCGAAATAGAGTTTGAGAAGTGCAAGAAACTGTTTGCATAGAACTAACGGTTACAGATATACATTTTAACTGTAAAATGATGAAATATTGCTGCCATTCCAGTATTGTGCTTAAAGTCGTAAAGGCTACCTATCTTAAAGGAAAATTCATGGTAACAATTACCAGAAAGTTATTTATAGAAAAAGCAGAAGGAAGCTACGTTACGGCAATCGGAATGTGATTAATGCAAATACGAACAATAAATAAATAATCCCTAATACTCACAGTTCTCCTTTGCTTTTCTTGCCTTCAGTATGTGAGTATTCTATATTGTTTAATCAGTTGGATGTTTATGGTATTCCTGAAATAATTTTTGATTTGATTCAATTTTTCTTATCAAATCATCTCGATCGGCAAATCTGAATCTTTTTACATTAATATGGTTGTCTAACCATGGAACTACATATTTCTAATTTTCATTAATGACGTTCCCAAATTCACCTGTTCTATGACTAAATGCAACCGTAAGTTCTACGCTAATAGTTTCGTCTCTCTTATTTCTGGAAATTCTGGTTTATTGCAATCCAGTCAACATTGAACTTCAAAAATCTAAATCCAATGTCAATCATTATCCTCTCTTCTTAATCCTTTTTTTTGTTTGTTTTTCTCACTCCGTAATAGTGTTTGTCTTTTGATCCAATGTTTTCGCACAAAGGAAATCTCTTGTGTCTTTCTGGCTTTATTGATATATTATCATTATCATATAATAAGTCTGCTTGTTCCTTCCTTAGTTATTTACTTAGTTTCTCCGTCCGTTACGCTACTAAAGAAAGATAATAAACTTACTTTCTACACGAGCTTTTCCTTCTCCTCTATCTTTTTATAAACGCTACTCTCCTCAACCTTTGCCAAACGGAAGGGTAGTAAAGAATGAGAGGGTAGGAGGAGAGCGTCTATAACATTACCGTATCAGTATCAGCTTGAGATGGAGGTTGTAGCATTAATTGTGTGTGTGTATGTGTGTGTGTACTGTACAATATAGTAAAAATAGGTAGGTTTATTGTCGTATCCCGCGACCTAATAACGAAATTTCTGGCCTCTACACCCTTGGCCATTACTCAATTGGTCTTTTCTGTTTTCAATGGACAGAGGAGCCATGATCTTTCAGTAATAAAAAAACATTTCTCTTCCAAAATCGTTCACAAAATAGCGTACAGTAATTTGGTTATGGTCTGTGCATACGCCGCTTAATATAATATAAGATTCCAGTAAAGTAGCTTCAATTTTATTTTTATAGATATTTTAATAAAATTATACATGTTTGAAGACGTTACTATCATTTGTAGTATGACAAAGTAAAATTATCCTTCCGTGAAAATTCCACGGGTTTCGCTAGTTATTATTATTATTATTATGTCATTTTTCATCATATTTCGATTTCTGCTTTTGTCTCACTACCAACCAAGTCTGCGGGGAGACCTAAGGCAGGTAGTGGCGTGTTGTTATGGCTCCATTTCATGTTTTTCTATCTTCCCTATCATCCTCAGCATTACATAGATAAAGTTTTCCTTAGTGTGTGGGCTGTACTTAATAAGACAATTTTTTGTATGTCTCTTAAGCTGGGGTTTCCAGGGATTCTTTCAATGTGTTGTTTTGTTCCATTTTTTATCATTCCAAGTGCACCTACTATCACTGGCACAACTCTTGTTTTCAATTTCCACATTTTTTCTATTTCAATTTCCAGGTCTTTATATTTTGACAGTTTTTCAAATTCCTTGATTGCTATGTTACAATCCGCTGGACAAGCCATATCAATTAATAGACAAGTTTTCTCCTTCTGGTTTTTAACAATAATGTCTGGCCTGTTTGCTTCAATTTTTCTGTCTGTGTAGATGGTGTAATCCCATAGAATGGTTACATCTTCTATTTCTGTAACCGGTGCTGGATGATGTTCATACCAGTGTTTGTTTACAGCTTTTCCATAATGTTTGCACATTGTCCAATGTAAATATTGCCCAACTCTATCGTGGCGATTTTTATATTCGTTTGGGGCAAGCACAGAACAGCCTGAGATTAGGAGTCTATTGTTTCTTGGTGTTTATCACAAAACCTGCATTTTGGATCCATATTATTATGCATAATATTTGCCTGAATTATTATGCATAATATTTGCCTGAATTATTATTATTATTATTATTATTATTATTATTATTATTATTAAATGCATGTTTTTGCCAGCAAAATGGGCTGTCATAAATCAAGCAGGTGCATAAATTTACCTTTGGTATTGTAATATTTTCAATACAATTTAAAACAATAAGCCAAAACATAAAAGAGGAATTTGCTGTATAAACTCGAAAAACTAGCAGGAAAAATATACTGTAGAAACCTCAAGAATTTTAAACAAAAGACTATGTAAACACAAGAAACATTAAAAAGACACACACAGACACAAATCCTATTGGTTGTTCAACGTAACGAAACTGAGCGCAGTTTTGACATAAAAATGCTACTCTAAGTAAAGAGAAAATAATACACTTAGACAATTTATGGAAGCGTTAGAATACTTGCTATCTCAAACTTTGGTGGTACCTAAGGCCGTGGCTGAGTTTGTGAAATATCACAATAAAATTTTGGCTCACTGAATGGAAGAGGTAGTTCAACTATTTTTAGTGATGTGCTTTGTTGTATTTCTTGCAGTGAAGTCTGTGGTTTTTTCTTTAACAATTCAAAGAATTAGAATCTAAAGAAGCAATTGTGGCACGTGATAGTGCATCTGCCACTATCTTGACTTGTCATACATCTGATGTCTGAAGAGAACTGAGAAATGTAATCCAGGTGTTTCATTTCTCGCGGATTATATTTGCTGTATTAAAGAACAAGTAGAAAAAAGTGTTTTTAATCTAACATATCTCACTTTAACAAGCTTCTTCAGGGATTCTTTAAAGAAGAATGATTTAAAAATCTAAGAGACAGTATGCTGATATATATATATAAGTAATTTACGATAAAATTCTTAAAGACAGCGGATATCAATCGTACAAAATTAACTTTGTGGAAAAATTCAGGAGCTCAAAAAGAAAAAAAAGTAGAAACAGGAAAATCATATGGTATAACCCTCCTTTTAATCAGTTAGTTAACTTTAAATTAGGGCATAAATTTCCTAAACTAATAGGTAAGCATTTTCCCTCTAAGCAAAATTTTCAATAGGAATACAATAAAACGAAACTATAGCTGCTCCAACAATCTAGACAAAATAATAAAAGTACATAACAGTAAAATATTAAAAGCACACAACAAAAATAACTCCAACACTAATACCAGTCTGCTCCATACTAACAACCTTTGTAACTGTAGAAATCCAAATCAATGCCCCATTCCTAATAAATGTTTAACAAAATCCCTGATATATAAGTGTTCGATTTCATCCATGGAGAAACACAAAGATGAAAAGATGTATATCGAAAAAACGTCATGTTTTGTTTTTCTTTGTTATTGAAGGATGAGAGGTGATTATAAAAGATCACCTCTCATCCTTCAATAACAAAGAAAAACAAAACATGACGTCTCTTTCCAAACACTTTTGAAATTTAAAAAACGAAAATAAAACACCTAAAGTTTAATGGAAAATTCTCAAACAAGCAGGAACAGCTAAATCAATAAAGGAACCATGTTTCCTTCCTCTTCAAGAAAAAAATTGAAATCATTAAATACATGAATAGCAACAAACTTTTAAACCAGAGTCATGAAACCACAGTAAACTGCAAACACATTAAAGAACAAACTTTACAATCATGCTAAAAAAATACTAAAAAGCCAAAGCTAAGACCCCTTAGTGACAATAAACCTTTATAGTACTAACAACACTCTTACATCAAATTTTACCTATTACAAACTCCAAACTGTGATCTAATTTAAAGTTTTAAAGAAAAAGTGATTTCCTAAATTCAAAATTAAGGTTAAATATACAAAATTAGATTAATTATAAAAACTGTGCTTAATACAAAAATATTCTATAGTTCTACAAATAAACATTGAAGATAGGTTTAATCACATCCCCCACCCTTTACACTTCCTTACTCTCCCCCTCCAATAAACCCAAACAATAAAGTCTAGCCATGTGGCCATAAAACCTATATCCCATCTTTCTAATGTTAAATCTGTTTACAAAATTCCCGACACTTTCATTAATCAACTATATTCCCTTCCCACCCCGCTTTTTTCAAAATTCTAACAGCTAATTTACAAGACTTATTCCCTTATCGCTAAACCCCACCAACATCCCACACACTCACTCGCCAAATATAAGAAAAGTGGCTTTCGATTCCTTTCCACACCACCAGATGAGACATTGTAATTTCAATGTCGAAACAAAATGTACACTTTGTAGTGGATAAAAAAAAATTGTACATGTTCTAATATATATATATATATATATATATATATATATATATATATATGACACCCTATTTCATATTCATTGCGAAACAAAAGGTTCATAGAATATTTCAAAATAGGAAAGCTGTCCTTCCTGACAAACCCAACAAATCAAACAAGTATATTGTTCTACCCACTAACTTTATCACAACTACAATCGAAAAGAAATTGAAGATGAAATTTGTCACAACATCTAAAACAATAAAAGACTTAATCAATACAAAACAAAACAAAAAGCCACTACTTGAGGGAGGAATTTAATCTGTCAACTACAAGGATCGCCAGAAAAAATATACTGGAGAAACCTCAAGAAGTTTAGACAAAAACTATATAAGCCACAAAAGAGACATTTAAAAAACAATCCACAAAGCGCATTGATTGTTGACCTTAACGAAACTGAGCCAAATTTTGTCAAGGACATCTAGGTGGATAGCAGGAGCACCCGATCAGGTATGGCAGCAGTATTCAATGCACGGGAGCATAGTAGATTCGTATATGTGCAGGATTTTTTCAGGCGGAAAAACTTCCTGGCTCTACACAGTGAACCGACCTTCTTAGCAGCGGATTTAGCTATAGATTGTATGTAGTCATTCCACTTGAGGTCTGTTGTGAGAGTTAAGCCGAGAAGGCTCGGTGTTTTGCTTTCAGGGAGACTAGCCTGATCCATGCTAATGGGGAGTAGGAGCGATTGTCTGTGATGGTTAATAGATAGCAGCTTCGTTTTGGAAGCATTAAAATGCACGAGCCATTTCTTACTCTAGTCCGATACGGATCGGAGGTCCTTTTCCAGCTCGGCATCGAGGTTTGCTTTGTCAGCCTCAGCAGATTTTTGATCGATGCGAGAGTAAACTCTAGTGTCGTCCACGTATATGCCTACTTGGTATACTTTTATTCCACTAATCTACACATTCAAATCTTCAACCTTCTCTTAATATCGAATAATCCTAAGTTGTAGGGAATTCTGTTATGTTTGACACAACTTCTACACTGGTGATCCCCGACATCCCCCAAAGAAGATGCACCCTACTTCTACAGGTTCTTACAACATTTCACCATTGTTGGCAGATTTTTTGTTGTTACAATGTGGGATATTTGAAAACAAAGATGTATGGTAATCTTTTTGTTCGGGTTTTTAAACGTCAAAATTTGGAGTGTCGGAATTCGAGACAACACATTAAATTTCTGTTGCGGTACTGTTCGTAATCTGGACCTGTTAGAATAATACCACGACTTTCATTGAAAAAAATTCAACTCAGTAAGAAAAGTCAACGTCCTATGAACAACTAACACTCATTTTATATATCAACCGCACCTCCCACCCATTAGCATGGAACAGGCTTGCCTCCCAGAGAGTAAATCACTACGCCTGCTTGGCCTGACACTCTCAGCGGACCTCAAGTGGAATGACTACGTTGTATCCATTGCTAAATCCGCAGCTATGAAAGTCGGCTCTCTGTGCAGGGCCCGGAAATTCTTTCCGCCTGAATCTATCCTGCAATTATATAAATCCACCGTCCGCCCGTGTATTGAGTACTGCTGGCACATCTGGTCGGGTGCCCCTTCTATTCTCCTCGGGGTTCTTGACAAAATACAGCGAAGAATCTGTAATGTGATTGATACCGACTTGGCTGACCGCCTGCAGTATCTCTCTAACCGGCGTGACGTGGCTTCCCTGTGCCTCTTCTATAAATACTTTCATGGCTTCTGCTCTGCTCTGACGAACTTAAATCCCTGGTGCCCCCTAGATGTGAATTTGCACGAGATACTAGATTGGCAACTAGGTCCCACCCTTTTACAGTGAAACCGATGAAATGTAACCGCAATTTCTACTCCAACAGCTTCTTTATCGCACTTCCTGCCTGTGGAATTCCCTACCACATGCTTGCTTCCTCGACGGCTTCAACCTCCAGGAGTTTAAATGTAAGGTCAATAGACACCTCCTAACACATTAACTCACACCCACTCTCTCCAACTCTCTCCCTATGTACATCCTAAGTCGTCTATCACCCTTCTTCTGACATTTCCCATACCCAATCCCTCTATGTAATCCCCTGCGCTATAGTGGCAGTGGAATGCCTTGCTTGGGATGACACGATTAAAAACAATATATTTTTATAATCATTTCACCCAAGCAAGGTAGAACTGCCACTGGTGCGCAGGGGGTTACAGAAGAAGTGAGTGATGAGAAAGAGGAACAAGTTACGGGGGTATCAGAGAATGAGTAAGAAAAGAATGAGAATAGAGGTGTGAAGAGAGCTGCATGAGAATAGAGCGAAAAGAAAGAACATGACACAAAGGTTGTCAAGGGAAAGACGTGAGTCAAGAAGATAAAAAATAGTAATTAGTTTTGCATTTAAATACTTAGAGATTTTAGCTGTCAACGAAAGGAAATTCCACAGGCAGAAAGTGCAAGAAAAGAAGCTACTCGAGTAGAAGTTGGAGTTACATTTGGCTGGTTTCACTGTAGAAGGGTGGGACCTAGCCGCTAGTCTAGTAGCTCGAGTAAATTCATGCAAAAGGCGCATCAGGGAGCTAAGCTCGTCAGAGCAGAAGCCGTGAAATTATTTGTAGAAGTGACAGAGGGAAGCCACGTTACGTCGGTGAGAAAGTGACTGAAGTGGAGCTACCAAGTCGGGATCAATTACATTACGGATTCTTGTGTGACAACAGTATTCAATGCATGGGCGGATGGTAGATTTATCGATGTGCAAGATGGACTTAGATGAGAAAAAGAAACCTCCTGCTTCTCCAAAAAGAACTAACCTTCCAAGAAGCAGATTTAGTTATGGATTCAATGTCGTCATTCCACTTGAGGTCGGCTGATAGATTTAGACCTAGGAGGCTCGGTGTTTTGCTTTCAGGGAGACTAGCCTGATCTCTTCTGATGTGGGGAGGAGCGATTGTCTATGGTGTTTAAAGGATAGCAGCTTCGTTTTGGAAGCATTAAAATTTACGAGCCATTTCTTACCCCAGTCCATCACAGATTGGAGGTCCTTTTCAAGATCATTAGCAAAGTTTGCTTTATCAGCCTCGGCAGATTTCTTATCGAGGCGGGCTGAATGGTTGTATTGTCAGCATAAATGCCTACATTGGATCTGATTACATCAGAGAGATCGTTGATGAAGATCAGAATAAGGACCTAGGATAGAGCATTGAGGGACATGTGTGTTCATATAATAGTATCTGGAAACAAACACATTCAATACTACCTTCATTATGCGATTTAAAAGGAATGGCTGGATTAGGTCAAACTATCGCCCAGTTATAACATAGCCATGTAGTTTGTGCAGAACGCCAGCATGCCAGACTCTGTCAGATGCTTTGGTAATATTTAGTGCAATAGCTCGAGCTTCGCCATTCTTATCGAGAGCCTGGTATATATATACTGTGATGGTCGTTAACATATCAGCAGTAGACTTAGTGAAGCGGAAACCATACTGTTTATCGGAGAAGAGGCCGTGATCAGCGAACTATTGAACCACGTCAGCATTACCAATAGCCTCGAGCACTTTGCCAAAAATTGGTAGGAGGCTGATAGGGCGATAATTAGAGGGGTCTGAGGGTTCTCCGGCGTTCTTAAATACAGGAACCACAGAGGATGACTTCCAGCAGTCATGGGAAGCAAGAAGCAGAGAGACAGTAGTTGAAGAGTTTGGAGAGAACAGAGGAGTGTTCAGGGGTACATTTATTCGGGACAATGATTGGGATCCGTTACCTCCGCTCGCCTTGTTAGAGACCAGCGAGGGAGTAATGTGAACGTCACTCAGTTGAACCTCAGTTCTACGTGTTCTAGGCGGAAATTTGGGAGCGGATACCCCAGACGAATCCAATGTTGAGTTGGTGGAGAATCTGTGAGCAAAGTATTCAGCCTTGTTCGCTAAACATATGAGGACCTCAAATTCATTGATTAAAGTGGGTAATTGAGGGCTTGCTGTTATTTAACACATTTTTAAAGAGCCGCCAGGAGTCTTTGGAGCCGAACTTGCGAGATGTTATACGCTGTTTCATTCTTTCAGCAAACAACAGCTTAGCATCATTTAAGATCCTCTTGCACTCATTACGAGCAGAAGCAAAAATGCGCCTATTATATATGCGTTATTGCACTGCAGACACTGTATTTTTTAAATCCCGGCATTTCAATTACTGTTTGGTGTTTTTTTAACTGATAATATTGTTGTATATCAATTCGAGAAACGAGGAAGATTAAGCTGCGTCCAAAATTTGACAATATTCTTCTCAATCAAAATGACGAAATAAAATGCAATCAAAAATGAAAGATTTTCACTGATAAAATCGACGGACATTTTCTCAGTGATAAAATGACGAAACGTAAATTGGACTTAAAGTTATGTTGCTTTTTTACTTTGCAAAATGACGTAGATGAACACTTATATATAGATAAAAACATGCAATATTTTTATTCGTTCATTGATGAATTGGCGTAGAGTGGGGGTTGGTCTGGTTGGAAAATGAGCACATACGCATTGAAGCAGCCAGACTGCTACAGCTTGTCTGTCTCCGCCTGTGTTCTCAACTCAACTGCTTGTTAAACTCTCACTGCTGCTGGCTGACTTCACTTAAGTAGGCGAACCTCACTGACACCTGGCAACTCCAGATGTGTTTTGTTATTTTCTGCGCGTTGACTTTTTTGACCCTGATCGCCAAAAGAAAATTCAGTTTGCCACCTACAGTCTTCACTCTGTGACATCATAAAATAACTATATATATTTTTTGAAATCTTGCAACAAAAAGCAAAATTCCGCGCCGACTCAAGGAATATATATCAATATAACCAATAGTCTTGGAGGTGGTGATAACGCTTCCAGTGTTGGGGATAGCTTATTTATTTGTGAGTTCATTTGAAAAGGTCTTGGACGCTGACATTATGAAATTTGTGTTGTAGGGAGACAATAGTTGTCTTCCCTTAAGGGGAACAACAGTTGTATTCCCTTTTGAGGAACTCTTTTTTTTATCGGGATTCATTTCCTTTCCTGGCTTGAGTGGGATAGCCACGAAGAGCAATTGCTGGCGCAACGGTATGTCGTTTCTTATCTAGTCTTGCTAAAATATTCTTGTCCAGTTAGTCAGTTAAGTGCCCTACGTGATACACGCTTGGGTGATCATGTCTCGAAAGAGACATGACTGACTGGGCAGAAGATTATCCCGCAGTAGGTTGCCATTGCTTTCTGCGGTAGACTGCTGGCCGACCAAGGCTATAGAACCCAATCTGTCCTATTATTTAACCCATAACTGGAGGGAAGAGACAGATTAATACCTTTCCCAAGGGTATTTGGGCGTAAGTGAATGCATGAAATTCAACTGGAATTCGAACTCGGCTCCCCGATTTCTCGTTCCGAGCCGATATCCACTGCACCACAACGCACATCCCGTCCATTTGGACAAATTGAGCAATCTCCTTGTTTGGGACTTACTTAAACATTCGTAATGTATTGTTACTTGTTTGTGTTTTATTAAATGCCTATTTGTTTTAGCCATGTAACTTGTCCTTATTTTACTACACGTGCTACGGCAGCGTGTTAATATTTGATGTCTAAAAGTTTATATTAGTATCGCGTAACTGGAAATATCACCAGTTCGCAACCCAATACTAATAGTGTAATTTTAGGGGTTGTTGATGTTTTGTTTTTTTTTGATTTTATAAACATGTTTTTTGGTGCTGAGTATGAAATGATGTGGATAGTGGAGAAGTTTAAATGTTTGTTCAATATATCTCTCTTGTTCAGATAAAAAATTAGGGCTGCATATTCTGAGGGCCCTAAGGTAGAAACCTATAATTAAACCAGATTTAATTCTTTGGTTGTGGTGAGAATAAAAATTACTAAGGTCGTTTTGTTAGTTGGAAATATATTTCGTTTTGTCGTTTGCACACATTAACGTTACCGTTAAACGCAATTAATCTATAATTTAAAAACGGCGGACACACGCATTATTTTCGCATACATAGACTTTCGTTTAAAATATTCATCCATTGCTTTATTACACGTGGGACATATTTGACCAATGAAATCAAATCTCAATCAACACACTGTCTCTGTGGATTTTAAAAAAAGTAAAAGAAATTTTTTTAAATCATTCGTCTTTAAAAAATCTCTGAAGAAACTTGTTAAAGTGAAACATGTTAGATAAAAACACTTTTTACATACTTGTTCTTTAATTATTCATATATATATATATATATATATATATATAGTCATCCGTAGACAGATCTGTTTCGCTGTATCATATTTCATCAGTAGGGTTAGATTCCGATTGCTTTTAACCCAGGATTGAAACCCGATCGAATTGGCGTCAGTCGGCGATTCTACCGCTGGGCTATGGGCGTTCGGTAGAAGGCAGACTTTTTAGCGTGTATATTGTCATTATACCCAATAGCCAGAGTGCTCTGATCCATTACTGAATGAGCGATGCGTATATATATATATATATATATATAATTATATAACCGTGTATCAATTGTACATTGCGATATGGAAATTTCTATGTTTCGAGATAGGTTCTCATCATCAGGCATTGTTGATGTAGTTGTGCAGATGATTTACATTTAAATGACAAAATATTTTTGGTTTGCTGTGAATGTTTCTTGTGGCTAATTTCACTTTGGGATTTGACACCGAAGAATACATACTACCTAACTTTTTTCCTCTTTCTTTTTCCCTTCATCCTACTCTTTTCTTGTTTGGTTTCCCTCCTTAATGTTCAACAAGCCATTAATCTGATCTTATCATTTTCCTTTCATTCTCTTCAGTTTTATTTATTTAATGTGATATTTCCATTAAGTCAGTCAGTTAAGTGCCATACGCGATACACGCTTTGTCTCGAAAGAAAAATGGCTGACTGGGCAGAAGATTATCCCGCAGTAGGTTGCCATTGCTTTCTGCGGTAGACTGGTTGCCGACCAAGGCTATAGAACCCAATCTTTCCTGTCTATTTAACCCATAACTGGAAGGAATAGACGGATTAATACCTTTCCCAAGGGTATTTGCGCGTAAGTGAATACAATGGATTCAACTGGAATTCGAACTCGGCTCCCCGGTTTCTCGTTCCGAGCCGATATCCACTATACCACAACGCACATCCTTCTATTGAGTACCAATCCTATATTCCTTTACTTACTAATCATTTTTAGTCCATTTGTTTATTTGCTGTAAAGTTTTTTTTGGAAAAGAAAAGATTTTTTTAAAACCCTAACTTTAATTCTTTTTGGTCTATCTGTTTATTTGTTGTAAAGTTTTTTTTTAATATAAAAAGGGAAGGTTTATTTAAAAAAAATATATTCTATGTTCCAATTTATTTTTATCTAGTTCGTGATCATTTTCCCTACTACCGGCCATAATTATAAAGCCACCCCAGTTTTTTTAAAAGAAATTATGTATTTCATACTATTTTTAGTATTTATTTATTGCCAAGTGGATAACTTTAAATGAAAATAGAATTGTTCTTTTTTTAATACTGCACAATAACATGTGCATCAAATGAACTGTTCTGGTGTCCAGTTTTTGTGATCCTTTCCCAATGCTAGTCTCTTCTTATTGGTTGGCCGAAGCAAAGGATTCCTGGCTGTCTTGTAAAATTTTGCAAAGTAATAATAACCAAAGAAACATTCTATTTTCATTTAAAATTATCTACTTGGCGATACTTACTAAAAATATATAAAATACGTCTTTTTTTAAAAATTGGTTTGCCTAATAATTATGGCCGGTAGTGTATATATATATATTGTGGTAGGAAGATATACTTAAAATCCTGTCTGACTCATATGCTGAGACTTGATTAAATGACAAAGTGTCTGCATTTCTTTTGGAAGTTCTTATTGAGTTGAAAACTTGTCATCAGTCTTTTCGATAGATTACTAGATAGAGAAAACAGAAATCAATATATGTATCAAGGCAAGTGATGAACAATATGAAATCAGTAAAAAGACAAAATGGAAATCGTTAAGCTCTTGTATGTTGAATTTCCTCTACGTTAGATAAGAATTGACTTCTATTCATACATTTTGAATACACACACACACACACACACACACACACACACACACACACACACATATATATATATATATATATATATATATATATATATATATACATATAATTTTTTCTAAACATATACTGTTAAATATAGCAGACAATGAATGTCTATTATGTCTAATCATGAGTCGTTCTAAACATCGTATTTTGGATTTAATTTCAGGTGAAAATTTAAAACAAAAATTGTCTATCATTTGGTTATCTTTTATTATGCTGGTTCTAAGCTTTCGGCTCAAATGAGCCATCTTCAGAGAGGTTACAGGGACGTAAACATAAAGATATCCAGCATCAAAGATGATTTTAACTTGTCTTGTCATAAAACATTGCTATGCAACGGAAACAGTCACTGAATAGCAAACGCACTTTGTAATTTGCAATTTGTAATGCCGTTCTATGACGTCACACCGCTTAAGAGACCGAAATGTTATCAGAACCATATGTCTAAATAAAATTTAAAGTGTTGTGACCAGATTGATTTTATTGAGTGTGGGTTGTTTTGATTTAATGTAGATGGCCTCCAATATCTGAAGGTTATTTTTACTATGTGTATGAGTGAATATTATTGTGCTGTCGACTAATCTGTTTAATATTACCTACATGGCTGTTTTTCTAAGAAATGTTGTTTAATTGAACTCTGATCAGAAAAGTGACAGGTAAGTCTATGTAAGAAGGTGGTTGTAGTACGCCCAATATATCTAGTGGGTTTATTATTAGGACAAGAATACTTAGAACCAGCATAATAAAAAAAATTCCAAATGTTGGACAATTTTTGTCTTTATTTTCACCTGAAATTAAATCTAAAATACGATATTTAGAACGGTTCATGGTTAAATATAATAAACATTCATTGTTTATTATATTTAACGTTATATGTTTAGAAAATTATGTGCTGCCTCGATACACACACACTATATATATATATATATATATATATATATATATATATATAAGTTACGGAAAGTTCAGAAGATTAACGAATGGCTGAACAACCGACACATATTTGTTTTAACATTTTGAATAGATACTCTTATTTCAGTTGATATTCTGTTTTTAATTAAACTGTATGTTTATGAATATTTTACCGGACTAAGAAATTTTGTTACGAAAATGTGTTATTCGTTGTTATTGAACGAATGTTTGAATGCTACCGAATGACAGATATTTTCGTAACAAAATTTCTCAAAAATACAAAATGGTTTGTAGATTTATAGTGTTTAATCAAAAACAGAAGTAAGTAAATGAAAGAGAATTCCACAGGCGGGAGGTGCGAGAAAAGAAGTTGTTAGAGTAGAAATTGCGGTTACATTTTATCGGTTTCACTGTAAAAGGGTGGGACCTAGTTGCTAATCTAGTAGCTTGTGTAAATTCATACCTAGGAGGCACCAGTGATCTAAGTTCATTGGAGCAGAAGCTGTGAAAGTATTTATAGAACAGGCACAGGGAAGCTACGTCACGTCGGTGAGATAGCGACTGCAGCCGAGATGCCAAGTCGGTATCGATCACATTACAGATTCTCCGTTGGATTCTGTCATGAAGTCCGAAGTGAATAGCAGGGGCACCCGACCAGATGTAGCAGCAGCATTCAATACACGGGCGGAGGGTAGATATATATGTGTAGGATGGACTCAGAAGGGAAAACTTCCTGGCCCTGCACAGTGAAGCGACATTCTTAGTAGCGGACATTCCACTTGAGGTTCGCTGAGAGTGTGAGACCAAGGAGGCGTGGTGTTTTACTCTCATTTAGGCAAGCAATTCATAAGCTATATTGGTCATCGTTGGTTGAGATATGATGGAGTTATTTTCATGATTGCCTGCATGGTTTGATGTCTTCCTTTTTCTGTAATATATATATTAAATTTCACACGTTTTTCAGGAATTAAGGTAGAAATATGATGTTTAATAATATAATATATCGTATAGCGAATTCGTCCTGCTTATAATTATTGTGCATCTAGCTGCTGTAAAATATTTTGATGCTGTGTGGTATTTTTATAACTGGTGTCATGGATTTTTGTTAGAATAGTTATATTGGTTTATTAATGATGTAGTTGGGAAAATTATTGTTGACTCATGTTTGTTTTATGTGTTTTAGTTTGCTCCAAAATATTATTTAGGAAGGAGAATTTTAGTGTTCTCTGTTGAAGAATTTTGTTGTTATTGCTATTCTATATGTTTCCTGATATTGGATATCATAGTTTTGAAAACAAGAGTTCATATTACTGTTTTGTTTTTATACGGGTAAGGGTGCATTCTGTGGTTTTTATCTCTATATTACGAATGGGATTTTGTTATTAACAATGACTCCATCTGTAAATTTTAGCCTTGAGTTTTTTCAAAAAATTGATTTCAGGTTTGTAATTTCGTCCTTATTTTTATCAAGATAAAAATGTCATCAAAATTATGTTTGTTGGGACGCCCGCGCCTATTCGGCTATAATGGACTATTCTATTACTATGTAAAGTAATGGTGGCATCTACGTAAGAGAGTGTGCCGAGCAGCCGATCGACAAGTCAGTCGTAGACTTCTGGTGACGACCCGGAAGTACCCATTGCTCATACTACGTCTTACGACGGTTGAGACGATTAACCTTTATTCTTGTATTGGATACTAATAACCTTTGTAAATACTATTTTCACGGAATACAACGATTAACCTATTCCTGTTGTTGAGTTATTTATTCTTACTCACGACATAACAATTTTTATAATCATTTCACCGCAAGCAAGGCAGGAATGCGCGGGGCTGACAGTGAGAGGAACAATCAAGGTACAAGTGATGATGAAGAAAGGATAAGAGATGAATGGGAATCAAGTCGACAGAAGTTATCAATTGACGTTGCATTTAAACTTTTGGGGATTGTAGCTACCAGAGAAATAAGCAAACGGTTAGGAGTTGCATGAACGGAAAGTACGAGAAAAGAAACTGTAGTGTAGAAGAGGCGGTTACATTTAGGTTACATTTAACTATTTCGACGGTAAAGTAGTGTAACTTTGTTGCCAATCTAGTAGCACGAGTTAATACATGTGATCATGAACCATGGAAAAAGCTCCTCAGAGAAAAACTTGTAGAAAAGATAGAGGGAAGCCACATTACAGAAAGAAAGTGGCTGGAAGCGAGTTGCTCAGTCCGGATTGATTATATTGAAGATCCTCATTTGGATTTTGTCGAGAACCTCAAGATAAATAACAAGAGCACCTGAACAAATATGGCAACAATATTCAGTGCCTTGGTCGAATGCTAGATATATAAATTTGCTAAATGAATTATGACGAGAAAAAGTTTCTGGCACGACACAGGGGAACAACCTTCCTAACAGTAGATGCAGGTATGGATTCGATGTAGTCATTTCATTTGATATCATTTGAGAAAGTAGGGCCAAGGAGGCGAAGTGTGATGCTCTCTGGAAGACTAGCGCTAGTAGACAAGAATGATTCTCTGTGGAGGGTAAAGAAGAGCAGATTCATTTCGGATGCAATAAATGTACGAACCATTTCATGCCTCATTCAATTAAGATTGTGTGCGATTTTTATGGGCAGCAGCCAGGTTTACTTTGTCAAACATGACAGATTTCTTATTGAAACGGGGAAAAATCGTGTTGTCATCTGCGCAGAGACCTACTTGGAAACTGATTACATCTGGAAGATCATTGATGAAACTCAGAAAAAGCGTACGGTCTAGAATAGAGCCTTGAGGGACATCCGCGTTCATATAATAGTATCTGGAAGCACACCCATTCAATACTATCTTCATTATGCAATTTGTGAAATGTGAGATGATCAACTATTTCAACATTGATTATAACCTCGATTGCCTTCAAAAATGATATTAGAATCTAACAGGTCAATAATTACAGGGATCAGAGGTCCGCTCAGAGTTAAAACAGGAACTACAGTAGAGGACTTCAAACAAGCAAGAAGAATTGAGGCAATAGTTATAGAGTTTGGAGACGACTAGAGCCAGCTCTGGTGCACATCTTTTTAGAATTTTGCCCGGAATTCCATCACCTCCAATTGTCTTATGGGAGTAAAGATTAGAAATTATGTTACAGATCAGAGATGGGGTTATATATATATCAGTTATTTGAGCCTCAGTTCTACGTGCGAAATTGAGTGTGGGTACTCCAGACGAGTCAAGGTCGGAGTTGGACGAGAATTTTTCAACAAAGCACTCTACATTTTTCTGCTGTAAATTTGAGGACTTCAAATTTGATTGAATAGACAAAGAATCGAGGATTTTCTGCTGTTCAGCACAATCTTGCAGAGTCGACATTAATTTTTCGAATCAAACATGTGAGATGCTTTACACTGCTTTATTCTCTCAGCAAAAAACAGCTTATCAACATTTCGGACACGCTTGGATTAGTTAGGAGCAGATACAGAAAAGCGCCTATTGTGATCAGAGGTGTCACTCCGGTATAACCGAAAGAAGTGATTTCTGTGGGCGGTGCAGCCGAGCAAAAACTAGAGAACCAAGAAGTTGAACGTAGTTTAAGGTGGAATTTTCTAGATGGGATGAAAGCATCAATACAGCTTTGACCCAGGAGGAGACTTCAGAAGCGCAGTCTTGAATAGGGAGACTAAAAACTTTGTTTAAGGTACATCGCAAATAAAATCACGAAACGAGTCCCATTTTGCTTGTTGACAGCAGTATGATATTCTACTGATTGGAGGTATCTAAATGGAAAGTGATTAGAAAGAGACATATAAAAACACCACTTCATGATCAGAGTTGTCAAGAGGGCAGAACTGCATAACATGGCAAGAGTCCGGGATAGAAGTAAAAAGAGATCTAGAAGAAAAATATCCATTTTGGTTACTGGGGAAACGTGTGGGAAATCCACCACTTGTGTGACATACTGGGTGATTGATAAATTCAGTGTTTGGACTTCACCAAGATCAGTGACAGAGTTTTCAGCAACTTGGCCCAATGGGCATTGAAGTCACCGAACTCAAAAGGGAGAAAGGAATTGGCATGAACTATATTATCTGAAATACTATATAGCATTAAGCAGTCAGTAAAAGAAACAGAGCGGTAAAGAATGAAGAGATAGCTTACTAAGTTTAGCAGAGATAGACGAAGACACATGCTGTGCAGTTTAAAAGATATTCATAATCAGAGTCAATATAAGAAATAAACACGTTTGAATCGTCTGAACATTTAGACAGCTGTATAAAAATAGAGAAAGCAATATACAAGCGTGAGTAGATTATGACAAGAAGCTTCATCATGAGCATCGTTGACATATTAAGAAAAGCCCTCCTACCACTTGGTTATAGTCCCTAAAATTGCGCTTCAACTCTGCTGCATGGTCCTGGGCATGACGATAAACTGCATCTGGCAGCAAGGCCTCTAATAGGGAGATTGTGAGGAGCAAAAAACCACCTCTTAATTGCTGTTGTTCCGAGGCCCACCTGACCCGAAGTGGTAGCACCTGTTAGGGTTCCAGCTATGGATAAATATTTAACCCCCAAACTGGGCTCAAAATACTATGAAAGTATAAAAATAAACTTTTATCGGAATATATACATAAAAATACTATTTGCAACTTCTACTCCAACGGTTTCTTTCCTCACACTTCCCGATTGTGGAATTCCCTTCCACACGATTGCTTCCCCGACGGTTACAATCTCCAGGAGTTTAAATGTAAGGTCAATAGACACCTCCTAACACACTTACCTGCTCCCATTCTATCAAACACTCTTCCCATCTGCCCAACCCTCATCCTCGGTATCCTTACTCATCTGTCACCTTCCTCCTGCCATTCCCTATGTCTAACCATTCCTTCTCTTTACCTTCCCCTATGTAGCCCCATGCGCAATAGTGGCAGTGGAATGCCTTGCTTGGGGTGAAATGATTAAAAAAAAAAAAAAATAGATTTCTATAGAAAAATTTTATCAGCAATACATTTTGGAAGAAAAAAATTACTATAACACATTTTTGAAGGAAAAAATTATTCTCAGCAAAACATTTGAAATACAAAACTAGAAGACATTTTCTGTTTGCTAAAACAAAAAATGGTAAAAAAACAAAAATTTTAATTAAAATCTGACTAAATCAACCTTTTCACTATAACCGAACATTAAAAGAAAAGCCCTCACCTTTTTGGCATTAAATAATCCACAGAGGTTGATATGCCGTTAAACAAAACTCAGACTCAGACTCACACTCAAACTCAACTCTACTGCAGGCTGAACGAAGTTTTATTATTGATTTCATAATGGGATATGATGAGTGCACTCGGAAACTCTCGAAGACGTGTGCATCACCCTTCGTCATTAGATGTTCCTCAATATGAATTGTTGGGCCTATTTTCAGATATAAATCTGAAATACGATGCATTTTCCATTAAGTTTCCCTCTATCTTTTATGTTATCATTTCCCTCCGAGCAAGACAATAAAAGCATTAAGATAGGAGAAAACGAACAATCTTATGAAGGATAAAGAACAAACAATAAAAAAAGGAGTTACGAAGATAATGATTGATATTACATTTCAATTTTTGAAGACCAAAGTCAACTGGAAAGCAAGAAGTCAGAAAAGAGTTTCACAATCGAGTAGTGCGAAAGAAGAAACTGTTAGCATAAAACTTGCGGATACATCTAACCATTTCAACTGAAAAATGAAGAGACCTAACTTCTAATCTAGTGTTGAGTATAATTTATAAAATTGACCTACCAAAGAAGAAAGTTTATCAGAATTATATTACCGGCCATAATTTTTAGGTCACCCCTATTGTTTGAAAAAGATGATGTATTTCATACTATTTTTTAGTGTTTATTGCCAAGTAAAATAACTGTAAATAAAATGGCTCTTTTATTAATATTACACAATAATATGTACACCAAATGAATTTATAAATATTTAATAATGACCTATACTGCAGTTTCATCAATGAAAAAATGAAGAAAATTTAAGGTGATTCGGACGAGTTCATCTTTGCTTCCTTACCATGTAAAATATCGCTAAGTACTAATAACAAAAGAACCATTCTATTTTCATTTGGCAATAAATACTAAAAATAGTATGAAATGAATCATTTCTTTTAAAAAAACTAGGGGTTGCCTATTAATTATTGCCGGTAGTGTATATCCAGGAAAATATTTTTAGATAAAACTGAATGAACATATATGACATGATTAAAGTGACTGAAAACAAGATGATAGATGAGGATTAACAACATTGCAGATTCTTCTACGAATTTAATCAAGGATAATCTAAGTTTGTTTTTGGTTTTTATTCTCGGGTGTTATAGTGGTTAGCTGATCTGAATGAGAATTCAAAGATAAGATTTCGAATACCATCTTTGGCTCGTTGCATTCACTTACATACAAATATTTTTTGAAAAGCCATATATGCATATACTTCATTCGGCTATGGATAAAATAGTAGGTCATGAATCTGGAAAAGTTATTTCTATTCTAAGAAAATAGTTAATGCCATATTCTCTCAAAGGAAAAAATAGAAAAACAAAGATTATTCATACAATCCAAAATAATTTCGCCTTTAAATAGACTACAAAGGGTTGATAAACAGTAAAAAACAAATCGATAAACCAAGAATTATATATATCAAACTGAGTCTGTTCATCAATCTCTCTCTCTTCCTCTCTTTCTCTTTCTCTCTCTCTCTATATATATATATATAAACTTATTTTATAAATGGAACTTTGTGTGTGTGTGTATGTGTGTGTCTCTGTGTATGTGTGTCCGTTACCTATAGACTCCGAAACGGCTGAATCGGTTTTCTTGAAAATTTACACAGTTGTACTATAAGCGTCTACGAGTGTTCTTGGCTAGGTTTTGTGTCGAGGTACCCCCGATAAATATTGAAAATCTATAATCGAAAAAATCGAGTTATAGAAGGAGTGGTCCGATTTTAATCAAATTTGATACACTCATAGACAAAGACATAAGAAACGATATCCAGAAGTTTCAAGGTTGCAGTTCCTACAATATTGCAGAAAATCGATAATATATATATATATATATATATATATATATATATATATATATATATATATATAAGACAAGATGTTTGTGTGTGTGTCTGTTTATCTGCCTGTATGTCTGTATTTTTTCAGCCCTTTTATTTTAGTTTTTTCTTCGGGTTTGGCTCTAATTAGGTATAATTGTAGTTCATAGTCTCAGCGATGATACCATTTACTCAGAGGACTTATTTAGCCTTCAAAATTCAGTTTACGACGAAAAAAACTTATTTGATATTGATACCAGGAAATCAAAATTTGACTTACATCCATTCATTTTTCTTTCAATCTACGGTTTCGTTTTACCTGGAAACAAATATTGCTTTTTAGTCTTTCGTGCCAACGTCCAAATAGTTTGAGCTCCAGTACCATAGATTAGTTTTAAAGCTTTCATTACACCTGAGCAACGACGGGCTATAATGTTAGTATATATATATATATATATATATATATATATATATATATATATATATGTTATAACTCAAAAAGGTTACTGAATGATAAACAACCAAGACGGAGGTTGTAAAATACAATATTAATCTTTATAATATCAACAAAACACAATACTGTGTGAACTAGCTAACCAATCCTACTGGTGAACTGCTAGACAGCAATATAATCCCATTCTGAATAGTATTCAACGTATTTATGAGGATTGGAACAGACCGACCCATTAATGTTCATAGGCACGTATATAACACTATCTATCTATCTATCTATCTATCTATCTATCTATCTATCTATCTATCTATCTATCTATCTATCTATCTCAGCACGTCCTATTTCTGAATATTCTTTCATTTCGTTTCTGTACATATAAGTTAAAGCTATAAAATAGTTTTATATTGTAAGACATAGTTGGAGAAAAAGGAGGTGGATTCATACCTTTCCCAAGTTTATTTGCTCGCAACTGAAAAAAGAGAGTTGAAATTGTATTTTTGGTAAATTGTTTCCCGAAATTTTTCACTCAATTTTCAGTTTTATACTTTCATGTTTCGTTTGGACTTTAACTAAGTTAAAACTTAGTAATTGTTTTAAAAATTGGAGTAGATAGTACCTACTATCACCCGGTTTCAAACTCCATCTCCTTCTTTTGAACAGGAGTAGAGGTGATCGCCTTATTTCTTGTTTAGGAAAGGGTTCACGGTTCATCTACCTCATCCTTCGGTCTTAGTGCTAGTTCAGCTGGAAGCTCTTTGCAGTTATTGAGTATGGTGGCAACGTCTCTTCATTCTGAGGGTACCGGTTTAGCAGTTTCCTGATTGCTGCTTCCGACTGGTAGTTAAGAGCCCGAACTCTTGCGTAGCGTCTTGACAGGCTGCTCTGATCAACAGTTGAATAATATCGGGGTTCCTGTAGGGCGTCCCTGCATGAACTTCTGGTGGGCAACCCCGAGGCCACATTATGTTGCAGGCTGCGCCAGTCTCCATCCCTCAGATGCTGCAAACAGTGACCGACTCATTCTTCTCTAGACCTCTCTCCTCAACTAAAACACTATGAAAAAAAAAACAAACAAAATAGCAAAACCAAACCAGCTTGTCAGAAAACGCCCAAACTTGTCTGCGTCTTTTCATTTAACATACGAGGTATCCGCACTAATTTTAAAAGCGTAGAATATTTCCTTCAAACTAACTCACCTGATTAGCTATCTCTTCTTTCTCTACCGCCCCCCCTTCTCCTCTGACTGTTCGGTACTTGACAGCATCTCCGACAATACTGACAAAGCCATTTCTTCTCATCCATCTGCCCACCACACTAAGTGGCTGGAGAACTCTGTCACCGACCTTGCTGGTGTCCACACCATTAATTTTTCAATCTCCCAATCCCTTACGCAAGTGGTGGATTTCCCCACGCGTTTCTCCAATAGCCCTAACGGAAGGGACTCGCTACTAGACCTCTGCTTCACTTTCATCCCAAACTCTTGCACTACCAGATAGCTCTGCCCTCTCGAAAACTCTGACCATGCCGTAGTTTCCATCAACATCTCATTTCACTCCCCACCTACCCAAGAAACCCAGACCAGCAGAATATCCTAAGGCTACCAAAGAGCAGATTGGGATTCGCTCCGTGACTTCCTCTGTGACGTCCCTTGGAACAACGTTTTTAGTCTTCCCGTCGAAGACTGTGCATCCGAGGTCTCCTGGGTTAAGGCTGGTATCGATGCTTTCATCCTTACCAGGAAATCTCAGCTTAAATCTCATTCGTCTTCTTGGTTCTCGTCCGCTTGCTCGGCCGACATTGCTCACCGGAATCACTTCTTCTGGCTTTATCATAGCCACGCATCGGACCAAAACAGGCGCCTTTTCGCCTCAGCTCGTAATAAGTGTAAAATGATACTTAACGAAGCTAAGATGTTGTTTGCTGCCAGAATGAAGCAACGCATAGCATGCTCTAATTTCGGCGCCAAAGACGACTGGCGACTCTGTAAAAGCGTGCTTAAGAAGATAAGTCCTCAATACCCCCACTAATCAATGAATTTGAGGTCCTCAACTCTTCAGCGGACAAGGCTGAATGCTTTGCTCGTAGATTATCAACTAATTCGAGACTGGATTTGTCTGGAGTTTATACACCCGACTTTCCACCGACTACTGAGGCTCAATCAAATGACGTCCACATCACGCCCTCCCTGATTTCTAACATAATCTCAAAATTTGACCCTTACAAACTGAGTGGTGTGGAGGGAATCCAAATCATAGTCTTGAAGAAATGTGCCCCTGAACTCTCCTCTGTCCTTTCTAAGCTCTACAATTTCAGCCTATCTTCTTCCTGCTTTCCTGCCTGTTGGAAGTCTTCTTCTGTAGTTCCTACATTTAGGAACACTGGAGAACCCTCGGACCCCACAAATTACCTCCCTATCAACCTTCTTCCGATCTTTGGCAAAGTCTTCGAAACCATTATCAACGCCGAGGTTGTTCAGCATCTCACAGCCCACAGGCTCCTCTCGGACAAACAGTATGGCTTTCGCTTCACCAGGTCTACTGCTGATATGCTAAAGTCCATCACCGAGTATATATACCAGGCTCTCGACAAGAATGGTGAAGCCCGAAACGTTGCCTTGGATATCTCTAAAGCGTTCGACAGAGTCTGGCATGCTGGCCTTCTACGGAAACTGCGAAGCTATGGTATAACTGGACTTTTGTTGTACCTAATCCAGTCATTCCTCTCTAACCACACATTGAAACGGACATGCCTCCCAGAACTACCCTACAAACGCGGGTGTCCCTCAAGGCTCTATCCTAGGTCCTACGCTCTTTCTGATCTACATCAATGATTTCCCGATGCCATAACATCCCAAGCAGGCATGTACGCCGATGACACTACAGTTTACTCTCGCCTCGATCAAATATCTGGCGTGGGCGACAAGGCGAACCTCACTGCCGAGCTTGAAAAGAACCTCCAATCCGTGATGGATTGGGGTAAAAAATGGCTCCTAAAATTCAATTCTTCAAAAACGAAGCTCGTATCAATTAACCACCATAGACAATCGCACCTACCTCCCATTAGCATGGAACAGGCTTGCCTCCCAGAGAGTAAAACACTATGCCTGCTTGGCGGACCTCAAGTGGAATGACTACATCGAATCCATTGCTAAATCCGCTGCTATGTTTTGAATACTGCTGCCACATCTGGTCGGGTGCCCCTGCTATTCTCCTCGAGGTTCTTGACAAAACACAACGGAGAATCTGTAATGTGATCGATACCGACTTGGCTGACCGCTTGCAGTCACTCTCTCACCGGCGTGAAGTGGCTTCCCTGTGCCTCTTCTATAAATATTTTCACGGCTTCTGCTCCGATGAACTTAGATCACTGGTGCCCCCTAGGTACAAATTTGCACGAGATACTAGATTATCAGCTAGGTCCCACCATTTTACAATGAAACCGATAAAATGTAACTGCAATTCTACTCCAACAGTTTCTTTTCTAGCATTTACCGCCTGTGGAATTCCCTTCAGCATACTTACTTCCCCGACAGCTACAATCTCCAGGAGTTTAAATGTAAGGTCAATAGACACCTCCTCACACACTAACTCGCATCCATTCTCTCACTCTTCCTATGTACCTCCTTATTCGTCTATCACCCTCCTTCTGACCTTTCCTATATCCAATCGCTCTCTCAGCACCTTCCCCTATGTAACCCCCTGCGCTATAGTGGCAGTGGAATGCCTTGCTTGGGGTGAAATGATTAAAAGAAAATAACAAACCAGCTGGAACTGGAACACTGTTCTCCGATTTCAAATTCCGAGCCGTTATTCCATTAGAACACCCGCATATCCAAGCTTGCAGCACGTGGTATTCCCAAGTGGTGTCTCTCATCTAGAGAGTGAGCAGACTCGACTTCGATTTAACTTCGGGGATCGAGATCCGGTGTTTCGACAAGATACGGTTATAAGTCTGTACAGGCTAAAAACACGAGAAATATTAAGTGTGTTTTTGATTCAGAAGAATTGTTGTCCAAATGCAATTGGTTTGTGTGCGTTTATGACATGACCTCCTTTGTATGTGAACAGTTTTTTCTTCATACATTGATGACTCAGAATATTACAATGTCCGTTTACCGGCGGAGATGAACTTGATATTGCTATCCTGCAGATTATGCAGTTTGTTTTAACCGAACAAAAAAAGCGGCAAACAAAATCAATTCATGAACGCCTTATAAAATTAATTTCAGAACATAGAACAATTTGTTAGGACTTAATATTTGGATTTGTGAAATTTGCGCACGTTCTGTGATTATCATTGATAAATAACAACATAACGTTTTTTGTAGGTTCTGAAAAATGCACATTCAGTAGAATTAAAACAAACAAAAGATTAATCGTAGGTTTTTTTTTCTCAACTTTTTATTATTGTATCACCTTTTTCAGAGTTTGCCTGTCCCAGAGAACTCTTGCATAAAAAATATTATATACCATTATATATATCTATCCGTTTTATATATATATATATATATATATATATATATATATATATATATATATGCATAATACCGGTCACCCCAGTTTTTAAAAAAATGTATTTTATACTATTTTTAGTATGTATTGCCAAATGTATAATTCTAAATGAAAATAAAATGGTTCTTTTGTTAATACAGCACAATAACATGTGCATCAAATGAACTGTTCTGGTGTCCAGTTTTTATGATCTCTTCCTCATGCTGGTCTCTTCTTCTTACTGGCCTTTGCTTCGGCCAGCCAATAAGAAGAAGAGACTAGTATGGGGAAGAGATCACAAAAACTGGTCACCAGAGCAGTTCATTTGGTGCACATGTTATTGTGCTGTATTAACAAAAGAACCATTCTATTATCGTTTAAAATTATCCACCTCACACTAAATACTAAATATAGTATAAAATACATCATTTCTTTTAAAAAAGCCGGGGTTGCCTAATAATGATGGCCGGTAGTGTAGATATATATAATGACAAAAATACTTAACACATAATTAAAACTTTTAATTATATGTTGAGTTTTCATCTCAATATATATATATATATATGTTTTTTTAATCATATCACCCCAAGCAAGGCACTCCACTGCCACTATTGCGCATGGGGCCTACATAGGGGAAGGTAAAGAGAAGGAGTGGTTAGACATAGGGAATGTCAGGAGGAAGGTGACAGATGAGTAAGGATAGCGAGGATGAGGGTTAGGCAGATGGGAAGAGTGTTTGATAGAATGGGAGCAGGTTAGTGTGTTAGGAGGTGTCTATTGACCTTACATTTAAACTCCTGGAGATTGTATCTCTCGGGGAAGCAATCGTGTGGAAGAGAATTCCACAGTCAGGAAGTGCGAGGAAAGAAACTGTTGGAGTAGAAGTTGCGGTTGCATTTTATTGGTTTCACTGTAAAAGGGTGGGATCTAGTTGCTAATCTAGTATCTCGTGCAAATTCGTATTTGGGGGCACCTAAATACTCTAAATTATATCCATTGAGCTCTATTTTTATCTAATTGTTATTTTATATTAATTTGATTAAATTTTTTAGATTATCGTCTCCGTCATCCCGGGTTGCCATTCCTACTTTTTTGGAAACTTTGAAATAGTTTTCATATCCCAGTGAATCCCGACATAAAATTATTATATATTATTATTCATATCCATCTTTATTATATTTTTTATCGTAGTTCATATAGCAAAAATAATATATGAAAACCGGGCTTGCTTTCTGTACTCGAGTGAGTCACTCAAGCTACACGAACCCGCCACGTACAGGTCCTCTCCACTAATCAATGAAGCTGGTTTTACACAGACTCCATATTGACATCGCTAAATATAGTGATTTAATACATATAGTTTTTAAATACTCAGTAAAATGTCAATTCCTAATGTATGCGTCATTAATTAATTAGCGCTTAGTCAGTCAGTTAAGTGCTATACGTGATACACGCTTGGGCGATCATGTCTCGAAAGAGACATGACTGACTGGGCAGAAGATTATTCCGCAATAGGTTGCCATTGCTTGCTGCGGTAGACTGGTTGCCGACCAAGGCTATAGAACCCAGTCTGTTCTGCTATTTAACCCGTAACTGGAGGGAATAGACGGATTAATACCTTTCCCAAGGGTATTTGCGCGTAAGTGAATACAATGGATTCAACTGGATTCCGCGGTTTCTCGTTCCGAGCCGATATCCACTGTACCACAACGCAAAACCGTCGATTTATATTAGTGTACAACACGACTTTCTTTATGAAGTAGTGTCTATTAACATGTGTCGGAGGGTTGTCACTTAACACAGTGTGAACTGTAGAGTATCTGATCGAAAACAAAATGGCGGTGCCTATGAGAAATTATAACAATTTATTCATAGTAAATGGCAACATTCTATTTTCATAAAATGGGCCAGTACAGCCAGGAAGCAACCTTATAACAATGCAACAGCGAAAGTGCTAGCTAAGACGAAATGCAAGAAAATAGAGTTAAGAAGATTTATTGCGTCAGTGGGAAGGAGGGCTTTTGTGCCTTGAAAATCAGCATTTGTTAAAAAAAACGTGAACGCATTGCTTAGGGAAATTGTGTCTGCGTTCCCACTTTTCATGGGAAAAATGCAGGAAAATGAAAGATAAATTTAAAGGATTTCATTCCGACATGTATTGCGTGGTTTCAAAATAAAGTTTTTTTTCAGTTTTGCTTCGTTTGCGAAGATCCATTCACAGCCAGTCGTCTGCTTTTTCAAACGAATTGTTTTTGAGGCTCTTTGCAAATGAGGCGGAGAAAACAAGCGGAGAGTTTGTCAGCTGAAAAAATAAAATCGATATTTCGCATTCAGATGTTTTAACGTCAACTACGATAAACGAGAAACGTATTTCACGTTTTGTAACAGACTACGTTTGTCCGTTATCTTAAGAGAAATATTTTTCTAAGCAACCATAAGATTAGATTCAGAGTTTTTTTCAACAGCGTACACTGTTTTATTCGCGTAGCAACGTACACTACCGGCCATAATTATTAAGCCACCACAGTTTTAAAAAATTACGTATTTTCTATAATTTTTAGTTTGTATTACAAAAGGGTAATTCTAAAGAAAACAGAATGGTTCTTTTGCTATTATTACTTTGCAAAATTTTACAAGGCAGCCAGGAAGCATTTGCTTATGTCAGCCAGTAAGAAGAAAAGACTAGCATGGGGAAGAGATCACAAAAACTGGACACCAGAACAGTTCGTTTGATTCACTTGTTATTGTGCAGTATTGACAAAAGAACTATTCTATTTTCATTTAGAATTATCCACTTGGCAATAAATACTAAAAGTTGTATGAAATACATCATTTCTTTTAAAAAAACTGGGGTGGCCTAATATTTATGGCCGGTAGTGTATATGTAGGGTTATAGAAAAGTAAATTATATATATATATATATATATATATATATACTACCGGCCATAATTAATAGGCCACCCTAGTGTTTTAAAAAAATCATGTTGTTCATACTATTTTCTAGTATTTATTGCTAAGTGAATAATTGTAAATGAAAATAGAATGGTTCTTTTGTTAATAAGGCACAATAAGATGTGCATTAAATGAGTTTGTAAATATTTAATAATTACCTATATTGCAGTTTTATCAATGAAAGAATGAAGAAAATTTAGGGTGATTCGGTGGAGTTCATCTTTGCTTCCTTGCCTTGTAAAATCTTTCAAAGTAATAATAACAAAAGAACCATTCTATTTTCATATTTTCTGGCCTGTTAAGGATGTGGTTCACAGATATATCCGGTCGTAGATGATGTCATCAAAGTGTATTATCCGTTTCTTTCCTCCAGTTATGGATTAAATAACAAGACAGATTGGGTTCTATAGCCTTGGCTGGCAACCAGTCTACAGCAGAAAGTAATGGCAACCTACTGTGGGATAATCTTCTGCCCAGTCTGTCATGTCACTTTCGAGACATGATGGCACAAGCGTGTATCACGTATTGCATTTAACTGACTGACTCTGAAAACCCGCATCCAAAGTATATATTTTATTTAAACTCGAATATTAACCATGGATATCAAGAATTAGATTTATGCCTTTCCTAAGGGTAAATGAATATAAGAAACTCGACTGTACTTCAAACTCTGCTCCCCGTTTACTCATTCCGAGCGGTTATCCATTGCACCAGCCACACATCCGTTAAACCATCTCGGTTCTGACCAGTCTTCATGTTGCTTAACTTCGGTGATCGTATGTGAACAGATGTATTCAAAGTGATAAAACCATTAAGCTTTCAGTAACGAAGGCCGGTTCAACAATGGCAGACTAATATTAGTTAATTTTGCTAATATATATTGTGCGGGTAGAGTAATGACAATCGTCGTTGAAAATGGAATCACATTTCGACCGAAACTGTTGCGTTTATTTTGAGCATTTATAATCTAGGAGGGTAGGCTGGGTTCTTGTTACGTCGGGTAACAGAATTATGTGAAATAATACAAAACAACACAACGTAATCGTATAAAGTCGGAAAGTTCTTGGGCAGATGAAAAAGTATTTAAAAAATTCTGGATCTGTTTGAAGTCACAGTAAAGTTAAGGATAGGGACTCAGATTTGGAAAACGGAGAGTAGAATTCGTTACGTTCACTAACCTTGGGAAAGGGATGAAGCTATCTTTACTCTCCTAGGTATGGGTTAAATAGCAAAATAAACTGGGTGACAACCGGTGTAAGAGAAGCACAATTCTGAATTCAAAACCCAAATAGAGTTGTTTGGGAACATTGTGATGTACTATGTTCTCTGTTTCTGGCTCTTTCAAAAAGTGCGGTGGTTTCTGCACAAGTATTTACAACAATATTAAAATCATGTGTCAGTAGTGTGGCTTTCAGTTCCAAGAACCCAAGAACCCACGTACGTCGAAATCGACCTGAGAGTCTAGTATATATATATATATATATATATATATATATATATATATATATATATATATATATATATATATATATCCGACTGATGTCAAATCGGTTGGGTTTTAATCCTGGGTTGAAACAATCGTAACCGTACTGATGAGCTGTGATACAGCAAAACAGGACTGTCTGCAGATGACTATTTACGCTCTCGCCCGTCGATTGAGCACTAAGGGGAAATGGTAGAATTTAAAAACTAGCAACTCACCGCTGTTTACGTATTGTTCTCTAGCAATAAATTGAACATTCTTAGTGACTGGCGTTTGCATAAATTACGTATATAACAAGCTAAAATCCCCCATCCGCCATCGTGCGCCGATAGCATATAGGTAGAATCTCTGACTGATGTCCGATCGGTCAGGTTTCAGTCCCGGCTGGAAGCATTTTCTTTTCGGTTAAAAATGGCTAAAAATATAGCCGAAAAGCGCTCGGATAAACAAAACATTTGAACAATTTTTATGTAATTCATGTCCTTAAAAAAAAAAAATCAATTATAAATAACATAAAAAACTCAAATTTCACACTTTCTCTGTCATCTTTAATGAAACCTGCATAAAAGAAAGATTGGTGTCCAAATATATATACATATATCTATTAATTATCCACATACAAACCTGTTTTGCTGTATCACATTTCACCAGTGCGGCTAGACACATCCACTTGCTTCTGGCCGGGATCAAAGTCTCGATCGATTCGTTGTCAGTCGGAGTTGCTATACCTAAGCCATAGGCCCATGGAATCAGAGAAGGGAAATTTTAACGTGTTGTATATAAGCAGTGTATCCACCCGCCAGACACCGAAAGAACTCAATTCATTTCTGAAGAGTGACGCATATATCGCAGAAGTGGAAACCTTTTTGAAAAATTTCTTCGCTAGAGAGCTCACTCGTAATGAGAGCATAATATATTAGTCATCCACATACAAGCCTATATATATATATATATATATATATATATATATATATATATCCGAAGACAGATCTGCTTCACTGTATCACAGCTCATCAGTACGGTTAAACATAGGATTGCTTTTTACTCAGGATTGAAACCCGACCGAATTGGCGTCAGTCGGCGATTCTACCGCTGAGCAATGGACGCTCGGTAGAAAGAGGCAGATAGATAGATAGATAGATAGATAGATAGATAGATAGATAGATAGATAGATAGATAGATAGATATGAACAGGCTGTGATAGATAGATAGATAGATAGATAGATAGATAGATAGATAGATAGATAGATATGAACAGGCTGTGATAGATAGATAGATAGATAGATAGATAGATAGATAGATAGATATGAACAGGCTGTGATAGATAGATAGATAGATAGATAGATAGATAGATAGATAGATATGAACAGGCTGTGATAGATAGATAGATAGATAGATAGATAGGAACAGGCTGTGATAGATAGATAGATAGATAGATAGATAGATAGATAGATAGATAGATAGATAGATAGATATGAACAGACTGAGATAGATAGATAGATAGATAGATAGATAGATAGATAGATAGATAGATATGAACAGGCTGTGATAGATAGATAGATAGATAGATAGATAGATAGATAGATTGTAACGACTGAGAATAGATATTTGACAATCATACCTTTTTGATCTTATTTAAAGTAACAATTTAAATGTTGTGTGATAAATGAAGACTTTTATGGCTCCGATGCATATTCTTAAGGAAAAATGTGTCGCTACATTTTTTTCCAGACGTAATGTTATTTAAAATATCGATTCTTATAATCAATCGTTGCTCAATAAAGAAGCCCCAAGAACTAAGTCGGTATCGTCTCTCCATTACCATCGTCCATCCACTCGTTCTTTATCGCACCCACGAAAATAAGATAAAAGCCATTGCGATTTTGTCTCGCTTAAAAGCCGTTCATGGAAAACCGACGTTTTTGTGGTTATTTTTTTTTTTTATTCGAGACTGAAAATAGATTCTACCAATTGCAAAATGGCGGGTTTTTTTTCCTTTTGTTAAGTGTTACAAAAAATATATAATAAATATCTTTTTCAGTAAATAATAACGATGATGTGGCACCTTTCCTTGATTAGGAGGAAGATAGACAAAGTATAAGTGAATATTTTAGGATGCTCTCCGAAAGGGCAATACAAATGAAGAAAGACTTATACATATGTTTCATTGACTATGCGAAGGCATTCGACAAGATACGACACAAAGAATTGATGGAGATGCTAGGCAACCTCGACATTTTCGGCAAAGACATAAGAGTAATCAAGAATCTCTACCGGCAACAAACGGCATGCATACGGACAGGTAACGATATCAGTAGATTTAAAAGGATAGAAAGAGGCGTAAGACAAGGATGTGTCTTTTCACCGGATCTGTTCAACCTGTAAAGCGAGAATATTTTGAGGACTCTAGATGACACGCCAGGATTTGTTATTAGAGGCCACAACTTGAACAACATAAGGTATGCAGATGATACAGTGCTGATTGCAGTCACTGAAAGGAAACTACAAGATCTCCTACAGAAGGTAGCGGTGGAGAGTGACAAAAAAGGTCTACAAATAAACTTTAAGAAAACTGAATGCATGGTCATCAGCAAAAAGAACAACCAAAAATGCCAAATACAGGTGGGATATACCAGAATAAAGCAGGTGCAAAAATTTAAATACCTAGGAAGTGTTCTAACAGGAGATGGAAAGTGAGACACAGAGATCCGAAGGCGAATTGGCATGGCAAAGGACGCGTTCCAGAAGCTGAGTAAAGTACTAACACACAGGAAAATTTCCCTAGAAACAAAGAAAAGAGTGCTGGATTGCTATGTGATGTCAGTTCTTCAATGCTGGACAATATCATCGAAAATGAAGACAAAACTGGAAGCAGCGGAAATGTGGTTCTACAGAAGGATGCTGCGGATATCGTGGAACTGAGCATGCAAGCAACGATGAGGTGTTGGAAAGAATGGCAACGAAAAGGAAATTAATACTGAGCATCAGGAAGAGACAACTGAAGTTCCTGGGACACGCAGTGAGGAAGGAAGGCTTGGAGAACCTGATACTGACTGGCCAGATAGAGGGAAAGAGAGACAGAGGAAGGCAGCGGATAACATATCTGCAGCGCCTGATCAGGTGGACGACGGAACGGGGGTTGCCAGGAGTAACAGGAGCAAGCATACTGGGAGCCACAAGGGATAGGGAAACGTGGAGAACCATAATCTCCTACGTCCTGAAGGGACAGGGCACATAGAAGAAGAAGAAGAAGAAGAAGAAGAAGGAATAGGAAGATGTGGACGGCCATGATCGCCTATGTCCTGAAGAGACACAGCACATAGTAGACCAAATTTTTCTTCTTCTTCTACTATGTGCCGTGTCTCTTCAGTGCGTAGGCGATCATGGCCCTCCACATCTTCCTATTCCTTATGAAGTCTAATAAATATTCTGTTATACTTTGTCTATCTTCCTCCTCATCAAGGAAAGATGCCACATCATCAGGATAGCAAGAGAAGGGTTGTTGAAAGCTACAAGGAATAGGAAGATGTGGAGGACCATGATCGCCTACGTCCTGAACAGACATGGCAGATAGTAGAAGAAGAAGAATTTGGACTTAGGCCAAATTCCTCTAAGACAAAATGATGGCCCTCCACATCTTCCTATTCCTTGTAGCTTTCAACAACCCTTCTCTTGCTATCCCGCTCAAGCCCTGTTCTAACATCCATTAACTCAAGTCCATCAAGTATGTCACGCGTTGCTTTTCCTTGTCTCTCCTGCCCTCCATCCATCCCGTGGGCATCAGATTCTCCAAGCGCCTCTACATGTCCCAGAAACATCAGCTGTCTTTTCTTGTTGCTAATTATCAGTATTCTTTTCGCGTTCATCCTCTCCAAAACCTCGTAGTTGCTCATATGCTCTGCGTTTGATATCCTCAGCATCCTTCTGTATAACCATATTTCAACCAAATTAGAAATATTAAAATAAGATTGTAGCATAATTCGTAAATGAGAAGATTGTCTACCTTGAAAATCATTATTCGCAATTCTGAAGCACCGACCAATAGTCCCACATTCACGGCCAGAGTATATATATATGTATTCCGTTTGTGAACGAGTTATTACGCGACCTAGGTTTCTACCATGATTTTCAATAACTGATTTTACCGTTTACCGTTCATTTTACTTTTGTTTTTGTTTTTGTTTTTTTATTTTTAGAACGCTCACGTAAAGGTGTGTTTTTTAAGGCTGACGTGGCAATGAATTTTTGGACGCGCATTTTTCAAAATTACAAGAAATTATAACAAATTGGGCGTTCAAAAATTTCCTGCCACGTGAACCTTAAAAAAAAAACACCGTTACGTTAACGTTGTTAAAAAAAAAACCGTAAACGGTAAAATCAATTATTGAAAATCGCCTGAAGACAACCACTCATGGTAGAAACCTAGGTCACGTAATAACTTGTTTACAAATGGAAAATATTCAAAAGTTCTACAATATAATTTTATTGAACACATTTTAATACAATTTTTGGTATAATTTTTGGTATAATTTTTTGGTATAATTTTATTATGACCAAAATCTAAGTAATTAAACAATCAATATATATATATATATAGCTGTAAAAATATAATTTCTGTAGAGTCTAAAAGTGCAAAGGATAAAATTATACCTGGAAGATAAAAAGCAGAGGATGGACAATGCGGCACCGAAATCCGAGCTCACATCAGATTAGCGAATGATGCACTCCAAAAGCAGTTTTTTTTTTGTTGTTTCTCACTAGGTTGTTAACGTCACTAAGACGCAAAGGATTACTGGAATTTCTAGAGGATGAGAAAACTTAGGGCTGAAAACCAATTTTATAAAAAATCGGTTTTCATATGATGATCACTAAACCCCAAACCGATTTTACTGTTTGTAGTTTCCGCTTTCCGTGAAACATTTCTGTATTGTTTTCCTTTAAAGAAATTGTGAAGAAACTACAGTCAGTCAGCCTTTAGCTAGCTGAGCGCTGTCTTTTTCATAGAAACAGATCGCAATATATCAATTCTCACATTCCTTAATACTTCGGCGACTCCTAAAATTTGAAGGTTATAAAGTTAAATCGTAGCAGGCTCAGGGAATGCTGTTCATGTTAAAGGCAGCTGATATTTCCCGCCGAGTATACACAATAACCAGTTCCAGATTTATTTTAAGGAAGCAATACTAACTAATGTGCCTTGTGGTTCAGTGGATATCGACTCGGAACGACAAATTGAGGAGCAGAGTTCGAATTCTAGTCGAATTTCTTGCATCCACTTACTTACAAATAACCTTAGGGAAGGTATTAATCCGTCTCTTTCCTCCAGTTATGGATTAAATAACAGGACATACTGGTGCTATAGCCTTGATTGGCAACCAGTCTACTGCAGAAAGCAATGGTAACTTCCTGCGGGGTAATCTTCTGCCCAGTCAGTCATCGAGACATGATCGCCCAAGCGTGTATCACGTATGGCACTTAACTGTCTGACTGAATATAATAGTTGAAATGATTAAGGCTTCCTGTGGGCATAAAGGGGGGATCAGTTTTTATATTGTTATGAAGTAATAAACTGATCCCCCACTAATTACTACTTAATAATATAATACATCTCTTTCCCTCTAGCTATGAGTCAAATAACCGGACTTGTGGGTTTTATAGCCTTAGTCGGCAACCAGTCTACCACAGAAAGCAATCTTCTGCCCAGTCAGTCATGTCTCTTTCGAGACATGATCGCCCAAAGCGTGTATCACGTATGGCACTTAATTGACTGAAGTTTTATAGTTTTCCTTTTCACTTTCATTAGCCCTAACATGATAAAAAGAAAATCAACTGTTTGGAATTTTTTCGTTCGGAAAAGCAAATATAAAGATAAAAACACGCAGTGTGGGAAGAACATGAAGTCTTCTGGAGGATCTGCCGCGTCTGTGATTTTGCATTTGAAGAAAATTAACCACATCGGCATAAATTAAGATAAAAATCAGCCACCTGTGAAAATGGCAAGAATAGTGGAAGTTGGTGGGACACCGTTGTAAGTCGGCCAAAATTGGTTTTGAGAATTATCCGTTTTTTGCGAGCCTTATTCATGAGAGGCAGAAGATGGCGATTTCTTTTGCATTCTTATTTTCGAAATTTGTAATTGGCATGGAGACAAGAGACCGAAACAGAGTTCCACGGCTGGGGAATAAACTATTTGAATGTAACTGCTATAACTGAATATGACTGCTAATCCATTGGGGTTTCCTCGCAGTATCTCGTATCTCAACCTCATCGTACTTGTTTTGGATGTGTTTTGTGGTGTAGCAGATATCGGCTCTGAACGACAAATCAGTGTCTCGAGTTCGAATTCCAGTTGAATCCCTTGCATTCACTTACACACAAATACCCTTGGGAAATGTATTAATCCGTCTCTTCTCTCCAATTAAATAATAGGATAGATTGAATTCTATAGCATTGGCTGGCAACCAGCCAACCTACTTCGGGATAATCTTCTGCCAACTGTTTTTTGACATGATCGCCCAAAGCGTGTATCACGTATGGCACTTAACTGATTGACTGAATATAACTTGCGGTTACATCTAGCTATTTCAAGAAGAAAAAGTGAGACCTAATTGCCAATCTAGTACCACGCTCAGATTCACGCGGTTCAAGTAACAATGAGAACAACTAACAAGATGATGTTTACAGAAATGACAGAGGAAGGCTAGGTCAAGAGATATAACATTACAGCTTTTTTTCGACTTTGTCGAGATGTAATAAGAAACATGAACATTTCGTTAGACACAAATAAAAGAGAATTTTCACTGTTTACATTGTTCGATAATAGCTTTTTGTTAATCACTACTGTCACCAGGTATTGAACTCACAACTCAATTGTGTCAAGTCACTGGATTCAACTAACGCTTTTATCCACGCGGCCATCTGCCGTCAAGGATAAAAGCAGACGTGATCAAAAAACGAGTTGAGTTAAAAAGGGATAACTGATACTGGGACATCTGGAAGCGGCATGAATCGTGGAACTAGAACACTAACCCTGTAAAGGAAATAATGCGTTCAGTTCAAAATTCTCATCACCTGAAGAAGGTCGGAACGTACAACAGTCGAAATGCCGTGAATATGGCAACAAAGATAAGGACAACAGTCCGAACCAATATAAATAATTTAAATGACTACAATATCTCATTTTAGAAATATAGGTAAATAAAGAAAAGCGTGTTAAACTGTTATGTGATATTAAACTTCTTGTATTGCAGAGAGTGCTGGACAATCTCCCAGCAGATAAAGAGCAAACTAGCGGCAGCAGAAATGCGGTTATACGGATGCATACTGAGAATTATAAGGACGGTGTGGGTAAGCAACGATGGAACCTTAAAACAAAATAGTAACAAACAGATCACATATTTAAAATCAGAGGGAGAAGGAAGGCTGAAATTTCTTGGACACATAATGAGAAAAATTCTTTAGAAAATTTAGCACTCACAGGACATATGGAGAGCAAGAACGATAGGAGAAGACAGTAGATCATCTAGAAGAACGGACGGTGAAACAGGCTTAGGGGGCTTGGAGAGACGCTGTTAAGGGCCATATGAGATAGGAAGATGTGGAGAATTATTATCGAAGACAATATCCAAACCTGTCCATATGTTTGTTTCTATATTCATATCCATTAAATGGTCTAATTCTGTTTGTTCCTGTTTATTCATACAGTTCTAGAGTCCTGGGCATGACGCTAAACTGCATCTCGCAGCAAGGCCACTGATTGGGAGGTTGTGAGGAGCATGGAACCACTTCTTAATTGCTGTTGTTCCCGGGTCTACCATGACCCGGAGTGGTAGCACCTGTTAGGGTCCCAGCTATGGGGTCAAAACACTATGAAAGTATAAAAATACACTCTTATAGATATATATACATAAAAATAGACTTTTATACGAAAATATACATTTTTGAAAGAAAAATATTACCAACAATACATTTCTGAAGAAAAAATTATTACCATAACACATTTTTGAAGGAAAAATTTCTCAGCAAAAACATTTTTGAATACAAAACTAGAAGACATTTTCAGTTTTCTAAAATAAAAAAGAATAAAAACAAAAAAGTTTTATTAAAATCTGACTAAATCAACCTTCTCTCTATAACCGAACATTAAAAAAATACCTTAAAATCCCACCTTTTTGGCATTAAATAACCCACAGAGGTTGATATGCCGTTAAACACAACTTACACTCAAACATACAGTTCTATTTCAGACTCAGTCAGTTAAATGCCATACGTGATAGACGCTTGGAAGATCATATCTCGAAAAAGACATGACTGACTGGCAGAAGAGTTTCCCTGGTAGGATGCCATTACTTTCTGCATATGACTGGTTTACATTACTTTCTGCGGTAAACTGATTGCTGAACTCAATCTATCCTGCTATTTAACCCATAACTAGAGGGGGAAGAGATGCATTAATACCTCTGCCACGGTTAATTTCGCGTAAGTAAACGCAACGAATTCAACTGGAATTCGAACTCGGCTTTCTTATTGCTCATTCCGAGTCGATATCCACTGCACCACAAAGCCCACCTCCTTCGTACAGAAGACTGATTTACTATACAGCCTTTTGTTGCAACTCTTTTTGTATTCGATCCGTAAAAAACCTGCACACTTTCTGAGTGAATAAAAATTCGAGACCCTATTGTTATTATTACTGTTATTATTATTAAGCTTTTAACTCAAAAACATTTCCCTTGCTAGGCAACCATGTTAATCACTAATATTAGAATGTACACGGCCTGATTGTGTTTTAACCTTTACATGAGAAGATATTTACGGGATAAAATATAGGAATAAGACATTTAAGCGAGTTATTTTTAAACCACGACTCATTGTTACGTGGTTTGTGCTGCTGTGTTATATAGAAGCAGTAAAACACTGGTCACATAAATGTCACGGACAACACTGAGCACGTGTTCTTGATGTAATGGGAAAAGCTTCCATGACCTTGTGCGCGTTCACCATACTTTCTTTCTTTCTTTGTTAGTCTTTTCAAATCTATCTATCTATCTATCTATCTATCTATCTATCTATCTATCTATCTATCTATCACAGCCTGATCCTATCTATCTATCTATCTATCTATCTATCTATCTATCTATCTATCTATCTATCTAAGTTGTTCAATCGCCGAAAGAGATCGTGTGAAATTTATACATCATAACAAATAGAAAAGAAAACTAATCAGATAAAATTTAAAAAAAAAACAAAAACAGCAAAATGTAGACGATATCTGAAAAAACAAAACAAAAACAATATTTCTCATTATTGCAGTGTACTGCAAAAGTCGGTGTGTGTTGTTGTCCAGTGGATATCGTCTCAGAACGGGAAATCGGAGAGCCGAGTTCCAATTCCAGTTGAATTTCTTGCATTCACTTACGCGCAAATATCCTTGGGAAAGGTTTTAATCCGACTCTTCTCCCTCTAGCTAAGCGTTAAATAGCAGGACAGATTAGGTTCTATAGCCTTTGTTGGCAACCAGTATATCGCAGAAAGTAATGGCAACCTACCGCGGGAAATCTTCTGCCCTGTCAGTCACGTCTCTTTCGAGACATAATCGACCAAGAGTGTATCACGTATGGCATTCAACTGCCTGCCTGCAAAAGAGAAATGGTATCAAACCTCAAAATTGGAAAAGATCAAATAGTATGCACTGTAAAAATAAGAAAGTAGATGATTTAAAAATAAAAAAACGACCATATTAATCTGAGATATTGTAACTCACTCTGTCCTCCTTATGCTAGAAATGAGACTCAATCAGTTAAGTGCCATATGTAATATACGCTTGGGCGAGCATGTCTCGAAAGAGACATGACTGATAGGGCAGAAGATCATCCCGCAGTAGGCTGTCATTACTTTCTGCGATAGACTGATTGCCAGCCAAGGCTATAGAATCCAATCTCTCCTGTTATTTGACTCATAGCTAGAGGGGAAAGAGATGTATTATATTATTAAATAGTAGTTAGTAGGCGATCAATTTATTACTTCATAACAATATAAAACTGACCCCCACTTTATACCCAGTAGAAGACTTAATCATGTTTTCGTGATTATATTTAGTCAGTCAGTTAAGTGCCATACGTGATATACGCTTGGGTGATCATGTCTCGAAAGAGACATTACTGACTGGGCAGAAGATCGAAATAGGTTGCCATTACTTTCTGCGGTAGACTGGTTGCCAGCCAAAGCTATAGAATCCAATCTGTCCTGTTATCTAACCCATAATTGGAGGGAAGAGATGGCTTATTACCTTTACCAAGGGTATTTGCTCGTCAGTGAATGTAAGGAATTCAACTGGAATTCGAACTCGGTTCTCCGATTTCTTGTTCCGAGCCGATATCCACTTCACCACAACGCACATCCACAAATGAGACTATGTTTGAAAAATGCGAACACGTGAAGCATATCTATTTAAAATTTGCATTCTTTAGCAAGAAAACTGGGTTTTTTGCTGCTCACTATTTGCTCAACTTTTCACAGTTAGATCTAATTCTCTACATATGGTAACTCTTAACGATTATAACTTTTTAGAAAATATTCGAGTAACGGTTTCGAGTTTAGATCTCGTTTTCGTTCTAAATTATCACAATTTATAACGGATGGGCGTCCACGCCTGCTCCTCATTTCATGGAACAATGATTAAAATCCTTAAACTAGTTTTTGACAAATTCATTGGCTTTCAAAGCAAAGTTGCAAAGAATGCCTCAATAATAACAAAATCCCAGTCCTTTAATCTATCACTGTAACTTTAGAAAACGAAGTGACAAGTCATTCGTAATGACAGTGATGCAATGAAACAGCAGTAACAACAACAACAACAGCAATAATAATAATATAAATAATAATAATAACAAAATTCAAGGGGTTTTACAGGGAAATTGGAAAAGAATTATAGACCTATAACACCTCTGCTCACCACATATAAATTGATTATGTTTGTCCTGACGAATTCTACTTACTCTTTTCTCGATGAAAAAAAACCATTGTTCCCCTGGAAAAGAATAGTTGTCGAAAAGTTTCATATGGTTGTAAAGATAAACTACTAACAAATAAAATGATCTTATAAAATTGTAAGAAAAAAAAAGTAGGAATCTTAGCACAGATTGAATGGATCAGTTAAGTGCCATAAATGATACACGCTTAGGCGATCATGTCTTGAAAGATATAAACTGGGCAGAAGATTTTCCCGCAGTAGGTTGCCATAACTTTCTCTAGTAGACTGGTTGCCGACCAAGGCTGTAAATTTTTTTTTAATCATATCACCCCGAGCAAGGCGGTAACGCCACTGATGTGCAGGGGGCTACGTAATAGTGAAAAGATTGGAAAAAAGAAAGCCGGAAACCACATCCTAAACAGGGAACAAGGGATGAGTCTCTTAACCTGTTCAATAGACGTGGGTGGAGTGTGAACCGGGCGATAGTTTAGTCTATCTACTCCAATTGAAAAAAAAAAGTGAGAAGATTGGAAAAGTGGAAGCCGGAAATCACATCCTAAACAGGGAACAAGGGATGTGCCTCTTAACCTGTTCAATAGACGTGGGTGGAGTGTGAACCTGGCGATAGATAGATCTATCTACTTCAATTGAAAAAAAAAACAAAGTGAGAAGATTGGTAAAGAGAAGACAAAAATAGATTTCTTGAAAAAATAAAAAGTAATAATAATTCTATTAACAATTTTCAATACTAAAAAAAGAAATTATCATTTTGAATCTATCTGCAACATATTCTCTCATGCGATATAGAGACAGAGATATAGACAGATTAGGGAAAGTTCCTGAAAATCAGACCACAGGTTAACCCAGGACTTCTTCTATGTGCCCTGTCCCTTCAGGACGTAGGCGATCATGTTTCTCCACGTTTCCCTATCCCTTGTGGCTCTTAGTATGTTTGCTCCTGTTACACCTCGCAACCCCCGTTCCGTCATCCACCTGATCAGGCCCTGCAAATATGTTATCCGCTGCCTTCCCCTGTCTCTTTTTCCTTCTATCTGGCCAGTCAGTATCAGATTCTCCAAGCTCTCCTTCCTTTTTGCATGCCCCAGGAACTTCAGTTGTCAGGACTAGTGAGTGAAATTAGATAGGTGAAACCATTCAAAGTCATCGATGGTTCTGCCAACAGAAAGTCACAAGTCACCATGACAGCGAGTTTGAGTGTACAGGCCTTGTTTAAAAAGTAAACATTCATCACACCAGGTAATGCACTCACTCCTAGAAACTGTAACTAAAGTCTTCTCTAGCATAGTTGCCGTATAGACCCAGGTGGGCTTAGTTTTTTTTTTGTTTTGAGTAGGCATAGGAATATTTACCCATTTCCCCCACTTTAAAACTGACCTTGTGTCAGTTTTTAAAGCGGGGAACGCAAGCGCAGTCACTCGGCTCAATCGTCAAAGATTACTCAGCCATCTTTGATGAGGTAACTGGGTAGGGATAGTGGTTTGCTAACCAGCCTGGCAGACGGACGTGCTCAAAAACAAGTACCCAGCTGAGATGAATAGAGATAGAACTAGAGATGTAGATAGGCAAATAAAAAATTAAATGTTTTCTTTTAATAAATTTCATGTTGCACAAAATATTCTATATATTCCCAAATAATAAACTGAAATTATTTTAATTCTATGTCAATCTTGAACACTCTCCACATTAATAATCTGAATAGAAAATCAAATTTAAACTTACAGACATATTAGCTATGAATATGTTTGACCAAAAACTTTAGAGAACCATATGAAACATGGTTTGGCCATATAAGAAGATCCACTGCAATTACTTAAGGTTGTAGCAAAAAACTCACCTTTCCAAATAAAATGCAAACACCATATTTGGAATTTGATTTAAAATGCAAAATGCTTAAATTCGAAACAATTTTTTTTAAAGGAATATAAAAATATCACTAATATTCTAATTTTTTATCATTTTATTCACTGAATATTAGAAAATAAAAATTAAATTGTGTTATAATTCTGTTATAATTACAATTTATTTCATTGGAAATCTCTTCACAATACAGAAATTTTCACACTCTCTCTCTCTTTTTCTCTCTCTCTCTCTCACACACACACACACACACAGTTTTAGTGCAAAGAATTTGCCACTTTAATTGAGCAGGTTCATGCTAACCTCAAAGTTTCATGAGGACACCGATATGATGCCCTCACTCATTGGGGATGTAATCAATGCTCCACCTCCACCCCAATATTGGCCACTTTACAATAAAAAAGCTATCTGCCAAAATACCTTTTATCAATTAAACTACTTAAAGACACACACACACACACACACACACACACACACACACACACACACAGATGTATATATACGTCATCCGCAGACAGTCCTTTTTTGCTGTATCACAGCGCATCAGTACAGTTTAGGTGTCCAATTGCTTGTAACCAGGTTTAAAACCCGAGTGAATTGACATCAGTTAGTGATTCTACCTCTAAGCTATGGGTGCTTGGTAGAGGAAGGTGGATTTTAGCGTGTTATATACACAAGGTGAATACATGCCAGTAGCTGAGAGTGTTCAAATTCATTACTGAATGCATAATGTAGAAATGCATGAGTAGCTACAGTTTTTAAAGTCCACCATTTGTCCATAGTGCTCAGTCAGCAAGCGAGAGTGTAAATATATAATACTCACTCACACCTAGATATATCAACAAGACCATAGCTTACAACAAGAAAAAGAATACAAGACAACAACTATTCATTTTTCAATGTAATCTTGTCAATTATCTTTCATGAACAATATACTGTGAAAAATTCAAATCAAAATTAAGCTATTAATTATAGAACTGCAACTCAAAAGAAGTTTGGTAATATCTAAACTTATTTATAAATGGAACTTTGTCGGTGTGTGTGTGTGTCCGTTACCTATAGACTCCGAAACGGCTGAACCGATTTTTACAGTTGTACTATACGCGCTTGCGAGTGTTCTTAGTTTTGTGTCGAGGTACCCCCGATAAATATCGAAATCGATAATCGAAAAAAATCGGGTTATAGAAGGAATGGTCCGATTTTAATCAAATTTGATACACTCATAGACAAAGACATAAGAAACGATATTCAGAAGTTTCAACGCTGCAGTTCTTACAATAGTGAGGAAAATCGATAAAATATATATCTTGTCAACCGCAGACAGATCTGTTTCGCCTCATCAGTACGGTTAGACTACGATTGCTTTTTTACACAGGATTGAAACCCGACCGAAACGGCGTCAGTCAGCGACTCTACACCTGGGCTATGGGCGTTCGGGGGCAGTAGGCAGACATTTAAGCACATATAATTATACGCGCCCAATAGCTAGCGCGCTCTAATTCATTTCACTGAATGAGCGATACGTACATGCCAGAGTAGCTACTGTTTATCAAAGTCTACTATTTTTCCAGAGTGCTCAATCAGGGTGTGAGAGCGTAAATATTGTCATCCGCAGATATATATATATATATAAGGCAAGATGTGTGTGTGTCTATTTATCTGCCTGTATGTCTGTATTTTTTCAGCCCTTTTATTTTAGTTTTTGCTTTGGGTTTGGCTCTAAGTAAGTATAATTGTAGTTCTTAGTCCCAGCCATGATACCATTTACTCAGAGGACTTATTTAACCTGCAAAATTCAGTTTTCGATGAAAAAAACTTATTTGATATCGATACCAGGAAATCAAAATTTGACTTAAATCCATTCATTTTTTTTTTCAGTCTACGGTTTCGCTTTAATTAGAAACAACTATTGCTTTTTAGTCTTTCGTGCCAACGTCCAAAGAGTCTGAGCTCCAGGGCCATGGATTAGTTTTAAAGCCTTCATTACACCCGAGCAATTCCGGGCTATCCTGCTAGTGTATATATATGCGATTGGCAAATTGTCGCAATTATTTTATTATTTCAAATATTCTTCAGGGTGAGTCTGAGCTCCAGGACCATGGATTAGTTTTAAAGCCTTCATTACATCCAGTGCAATTCCGGGCTATACTGCTAGTAATCAATGTTCAAAGGCAGGGGAGCGGTGGCTAAAATTGATAATTTTCTTCCGACAATAGAAAAAGATATCAAAAGGTACATTAAAAGGTGTGCAGGTGTTGATCAAATGAGGGATCTAATATGTTTTGCTATTTAACCTATAGCTGGAGGGAAAAGCGACAGGTAAATAACTTTTCTAAGAGTATTTGCACGTAAGTGAATCTAACGAATTCAAGTAGCCTTGGGAAAAGTAATAATTCGTCGCTTCTCCAGATTACCATAAATTCTTTGATAATGAATCACACTCTTGGATCATTAAGGCTTTGGAAACGTACAAAATCTCCTCGGTGAATTAAATTTCCTTAAATATAACTTAGAACTGTGGAAAACCACATTATGCCTCAGATCTATCTATCCCCCGGTTTCTACTCTACCCACGTCTATTGAACAGGTTAAGAGGCCCATCCTTTGTTCCTTGTTTAGGATATGGTTAGAATATAGTTTCCGGCTTTCTCTTTTCCAATCTTCTCACTTTGTTTTTGTTTTTTTTCAATTGGAGTAGATAGATCTATCTATCGCCCGGTTCACACTCCACCCAAGTATATTGAACAGGTTAAGAGGCTCATCCTTTGTTCCCTGTTTAGAATGTGGTTTCCGGCTTTCTCTTTTCCAATCTTCTCACTTTGTTTTTTTTGTTTTTTTTTTTCAATTGGAGTAGATAGATCTATCTATCGCCCGGTTCACACTCCACCCTCGTTTATTGAACAGGTTAAGAGGCTCATCCATTGTTCCCTGTTTAGGATGTGGTTTCCGGCTTCCACTTTTCCAATCTTCTCACTTTGTTTTTTTTTTTTCAATTGGAGTAGATAGATCTATCTATCGCCCGGTTCACACTCCACCATCGTTTATTGAACAGGTTAAGAGGCTCATCCATTGTTCCCTGTTTAGGATGTGGTTTCCGGCTCTCTCTTTTCCAATCTTCTCACTTTGTTTTTTTTTTCAATTGCAGTAGATAGATCTATCTATCGCCCGGTTCACACTCCACCATCGTTTATTGAACAGGTTAAGAGGCTCATTCATTGTTCCCTGTTTAGGATGTGGTTTCCTGCTTTCTCTTTTTCAATCTTTTCACTCTTACGTAGCCCCCTGCACATCAGTGGCGTTACCGCCTTGCTCGGGGTGATACGATTAAACAAAAACTCACATCAAAATTACTGCCACTTCCAATTGTTTGAATAACTAAAGAGTAAGGAGACCCTCTGTCGTCCCTTTAATTATGTCTGTTCTTAATTCCCTTTCACTTTAAATTAAACAGCAATAACTATGTTAACAGAATAACCAAGAAAGTATTTAATCACCTATTCTACATAAATGATATCAATGTCTTTGCCAAAGACGACAATGAGTTGACGGGTTACCTCAATACTGTAAAATATTTCAGTGATGACATCAATATGGATTTCGGATTAGATAAATGTACAAGAGAAAGTGGGGGAGGGTTACATAAACACACTCACCAGATCTAGATTTTGTCAGATTAGAAAACTGTAAAAAGTAGAAACCTATAACTACCTCGGCATCAGTGAAAGAGATGGAATGGAGCATATTTAGATAAAGAAGAAAGTAAGAAAAAAATCCTACAGGTGTGTTTGTCTGGTATGAATATCGAGTTGATTTAACAAAACAGAATATCAGCCATAAACAGTTTGACACTCCCTGTGGCGCAAGACAGTTTTAACATCCTTAACTGGACCATAGCTGCAATCAATGAATGCATGTCAAAACGAGAAAGCTTTTCACTTAATAGCCCATGTGTTAACCTATTGCTCCTTGTGGCGCAAGACAGTTTTAACATCCTTAACTGGACCATAGCTGCAATCAATGAATGCATGTCAAAACGAGAAAGCTTTTCACTTAATAGCCCATGTGTTAACCTATTGCTCCCTGTGGCGCAAGACAGTTTTAACATCCTTAACTGGACCATAGCTGCAATCAATGAATGCATGTCAAAACGAGAAAGCTTTTCACTTAATAGCCCATGTGTTAACCTATTGCTCCCTGTGGCGCAAGACAGTTTTAACATCCTTAACTGGACCATAGCTGCAATCAATGAATGCATGTCAAAACGAGAAAGCTTTTCACTTAATAGCCCATGTGTTAACCTATTGCTCCCTGTGGCGCAAGACAGTTTTAACATCCTTAACTGGACCATAGCTGCAATCAATGAATGCATGTCAAAACGAGAAAGCTTTTCACTTAATAGCCCATGTGTTAACCTATTGCTCCCTGTGGCGCAAGACAGTTTTAACATCCTTAACTGGACCATAGCTGCAATCAATGAATGCATGTCAAAACGAGAAAGCTTTTCACTTAATAGCCCATGTGTTAACCTATTGCTCCCTGTGGCGCAAGACAGTTTTAACATCCTTAACTGGACCATAGCTGCAATCAATGAATGCATGTCAAAACGAGAAAGCTTTTCACTTAATAGCCCATGTGTTAACCTATTGCTCCCTGTGGCGCAAGACAGTTTTAATCCCCTTAACTGGACCATAGCTGCAATCAATGAATGCATGTCAAAACGAGAAAGCTTTTCACTTAATAGCCCATGTGTTAACCTATTGCTCCCTGTGGCGCAAGACAGTTTTAACATCCTTAACTGGACCATAGCTGCAATCAATGAATGCATCTCAAAACGAGAAAGCTTTTCACTTAATAGCCCATGTGTTAACCTATTGCTGATGTTCAACGTCTGTATATGCCCTGATCCGAAGGAGGCAGAGTATTAGTTCAACTAGACCTGTTTTACAAAACCAAAACAATCGGTTTTCCAATATACCTAGAAGCTACCGCAGATTGGATAATGATCTGTGAGTGACAAAGAACATGAAAGAAATAAGACATTTTAGTCATTAATAAAAGAAGCCAACAAATTCAAAAAGGAATTTCATGTGTGTAAAGGAGGCAGAGGATTAGTTCAACTAGCACTGTTTCACCAAACCAAAATCTGTGGTACATAAGAACATCACTTATTCCAGTTGTAGTTGGAGCCCTCAGATAGATTAGAAAACATTCCAGTAGACTTTTAGAAGGATACCTGGTAGCCCATAACTTAAAGAAGTACAAATAATTGTACTCACAAGTATAGCCCGCATATTACAAAGAGCTTTAGCTAATGTTATAAAGACATTTCTGACCTGAGATCTCTGGTTGGGATCCGAAAAAAAATGTGTATACAACAGAAATCATAAGGAAATAATAATAATAATAATAATAATAATAATAATAATAATAATAATAATAATAACTAAATCAGTAAAAAAAAAGGGGCCGTCAAGACAATACGGATATCATCTCAACGATTTGCAAGAGAAGATTATTATTATGTAAAAAAGTGCGTTGAGAAAATATAATAATGTAAAGTAATCTGAGGGAGGTAATTCAGTATTTGGCATGTGAAACGTACGAAGAAATATTAATAAAAAAAATCAGAAAAAAAAACCCAGAAATTTTATTCAGTACCGAACTGAACCCAAAGTCTAATCAGTTCGAACCAGTCATGAGTCCAATCATCCCTGAAAGTTTCATTTGATTTCATCAAGCGGCTCTTGGAATATCTTGATCACGAACAAACAGACAAACAATCAGGCTAAGTTAAGGCGGGACTAATAAAAATTCTCATTGACTGGAAGTGTTAACACGTACATGTTTTGTTTTCAATGGATTAACAAGCGCTACTGTAAATACCCCATCCAATTTCACGTATGTACTCGTTAGATTACGGCTGCCTCACATTGAAACATTGGTTCGCGTTCGACTACTGAAGTTAAGCGACACCGAGCCTTGTCAGTAACTAAATGCGTGAACGCTTGGAAATACCAGATGCAGTATACTTGGATATGTGGTTGCTGTAATGGATAACGTTTCGGAATTTTTAATCGAAGAGTTCCAATTCGATTTGGTTCCGTTATAATTATTTCAGACTTTTATCACAAAATATTTATTCCCCAAAAATAACAATTATTGCAATCTAAAAATATTTTCTGGGTGTAAATAACATGCAAACTCTTGATAAGGCGTATAAAACGAATTAGCCAGTTCGGCACGTTCGCCAGGATGCGCACGGTGCACCTCTGTTCAGTAGCGGTAATAGTAGAAAAACATCATAGACGGGCATTGAAAGGATATTATTTTTTTATTTTTTTATTTTTATAGTTGTTTGAAGGATGAGGCAGCCACGGCAACTTAGGAGTCAATTCTTGATGCATGAGAATACGCTCAAGTGGAGTCTGTTTAAGCGGACGATATTTCCTGCATTTATAAAATCTTGTGACCATACTGTGTACATTTGGTTGTGATGAATTCAGGTTAAAATCCTTGCATTCACTTACGTGCAAATACGTTTGGGAAAAGTACTAATCCATTTCTTCTCTTCAAATATGGGTTAAATAACAAGACAGATTGGGTTCTATAGCCTTGGCTGGCAACCAGTCTACGGCAGAAAGTAATTGCAACCTACTGCGGGATAATCATCTGCCCAGTCAGTCATGTCTCTTTCAAGACATGATCGCTCAAGCGTATATCACGTATGGCACTGAACTGACTGACTGAATACAATAGTCGAAAACATGATTAAGGCTTCTACTGAGCATAAAGTTGGGGATCAGTTTTATATTGTTATGAAGTAATAAACTGATCCCCCACTAATTACTACTTAATAATATAATACATCCTTTCCCCCTTTAGCTCTGAGTCAAATAACAGGACAGATTGGGTTCTATAGCCTTTGATAGCTACCAGTCTACTGCAGAAAGTAATAGCAACCTACTGCCGGAAATCTTCTGCCCAGTCAGTCATGTCTCTTTCGAGACATGATCGCTCAAGCGTGTATCACGTATGAAAAATCTTCAGCCACTAGAAAAGAGTTTGACATCGGAATTGATACAATAATTTGCATGGGATACCTCAGAATCCTGTCCTTCCTACAGGTTGTCATAAACATCGAGGAAAAAAATAGTCGATGATTATGACGAGTATAATCTGTAGCCATTCTGCCACTCTTTTGTAACCAATTTAAAAGGGAGGATTTCGAATGTTTAGCTCCAAGGGAAACAGCTACCATCCCACTTGGATTTATACAAAACAACCTAATTGCTTCAGTAGGGTCTTTTATCAAATAAACTCTATTCCGCTACAGACAGAATACACGCGTATAAATGGTGAATTAGACGGAAGACGGGATCACTCTGCTTGCAAGATTGGCCGAAAATAGTCTCCTTCGTTCTTATGTCACTGAATATGACGATGTGCGTGAGTAAGACAACAGCTTATAATACCCAAGAGAATTGTCCTTTTATAAGATAATTAAATCTATGAGAAGGAAGAAAACATTAATGTTTTCCACTACAGCCCAGCAGGAAATCAGGTCGGTTTTCGATCAGAATATAAAAATACCAAATACATTCAGTGTTTGTTGTTTTTCTGTTTTAATCTCACTGATTAAATCTTCTTGCTTAAGGGAGGCAGAGGTACTCTTCTTTATCTTTTTTACTTTTTATTCACATAAGTTCTCTTTTCGGTATATTTTTTATTATTCATCTTGATGTAAGTGAATATTATCCTGAATTTTGTCCTTAGTCAAAGCCGGCAATGGAATAATAAGAGGTAAATAATTTCTGTACTGTTCAATTATATAAAGGCATATTCCGAACTTTGATGTTTGCAGTTGTTTGCTTCAGTTTAAAACCCCAATTAGATAGATAGATAGATAGATAGATAGATAGATAGATAGATAGATAGATAGATAGATAGATACGAACAGGCATAGATAGATAGATAGATAGATAGATAGATAGATAGATAGATAGATAGATATTTGGAATTAAAAAACTAGATAGATAGATAGATAGATAGATAGATAGATAGATAGATAGATAGATAGATACGAACAGGAATTAAAAAACATAGATAGATAGATAGATAGATAGATAGATAGATAGATAGATAGATAGATAGATTAAAAAATTTGGAATTAAAAAACTGAGATAGATAGATAGATAGATAGATAGATAGATATTAAAAAACTAGATAGATAGATAGATAGATAGATAGATAGATAGATAGATAGATAGATAGATAGATACATAGATAGATAGATAGAATTATAGATAGATAGATAGATAGATAGATATATGATTTAGGAATTAAAAAACTGAGATAGATAGATAGATAGATAGATAGATAGATAGATAGATAGATATTTGATATTAAAAAACAGATAGATAGATAGATAGATAGATAGATAGATAGATAGATAGATAGATAGATAGATAGATAGATATTTGGAATTAAAAAACTGAGATAGATAGATAGATAGATAGATAGATAGATAGATAGATAGATAGATAGATATTTGGGATTATTAAAAAACTAGATAGATAGATAGATAGATAGATAGATAGATAGATAGATAGATAGATAGATAGATAGATAGATAGATAGGGATAAAAAACGAACAGGCATAGATAGATAGATAGATAGATAGATAGATAGATAGATAGATAGATATTTGGAATTAAAAAACTGCGATAGATAGATAGATAGATAGATAGATAGATAGATAGATAGATAGATAGATAGATAGATAGATATTTGGAATTAAACTGAGATAGATAGATAGATAGATAGATAGATAGATAGATAGATAGATAGATATTTGATATTAAAAAACTAAATAGATAGATAGATAGATAGATAGATAGATAGATAGATAGATAGATAGATAGATAGATAGATATTTGGAATTAAAAACTGAGATAGATAGATAGATAGATAGATAGATAGATAGATAGATAGATAGATAGATATTTGAATTAAAAAAACTGAGATAGATAGATAGATAGATAGATAGATAGATAGATAGATAGATAGATAGATAGATATTTGATATTAAAAACTGAGATAGATAGATAGATAGATAGATAGATAGATAGATAGATAGATATTTGGAATTAAAAAACTGAGATAGATAGATAGATAGATAGATAGATAGATAGATAGATAGATAGATAGATAGATATTTGAATTAAAAACTGAGTGATAGATAGATAGATAGATAGATAGATAGATAGATAGATAGATAGATAGATAGATAGATATTTGATATTAAAACTGAGATAGATAGATAGATAGATAGATAGATAGATAGATAGATAGATAGATAGATAGATAGATAGATAGATAGATGGATTAAAAACTGAGATAGATAGATAGATAGATAGATAGATAGATAGATAGATACGAACAGGCATAGATAGATAGATAGATAGATAGATAGATAGATAGATAGATAGATAGATAGATAGATATTTGGAATTAAAAAACTGAGATAGATAGATAGATAGATAGATAGATAGATAGATAGATAGATAGATAGATAGAATTAAAAATTGATAGATAGATAGATAGATAGATAGATAGATATTTGGAATTAAAAACTGAGATAGATAGATAGATAGATAGATAGATAGATATTTGGAATTAAAAACTGGAGATAGATAGATAGATAGATAGATAGATAGATAGATATTTGATATTAAAAAACTGAGACAGATAGATAGATAGATAGATAGATAGATAGATAGATAGATATTTGGAATCAAAAACTGAGATAGATATATATATAGATAGATAGATAGATAGATAGATAGATAGATAGATAGATATTTGGAATTAAAAAATTTGAGAATTAAAAAAGATGAGATAGATAGATAGATAGATAGATAGATAGATAGGAAAAAATAGATAGATAGATAGATAGATAGATAGATAGATAGATATTTGGAATTAAAAAACTGAGATGAGATAGATAGATAGATAGATAGATAGATAGATAGATAGATAGATAGATATTTGAATTAAAAAACTGAGATAGATAGATAGATAGATAGATAGATAGATAGATAGGAATTAAAAAACTGATAGATAGGATTAAAAAAGATAGATAGATAGATAGATAGATAGATAGATAGATAGATATTTGGGAATTAAAAAACTGAGATAGATAGATAGATAGATAGATAGATAGATAGATAGATAGATAGATAGAAAAAATACAGACAGGCATAGATAGATAGATAGATAGATAGATAGATAGATAGATAGATAGATAGAAAAAATAGATAGATAGATATTTAGATTAAAAAACTGAGTAGATAGATAGATAGATAGATAGATAGATAGATAGATAGATAGAAAAAATAGATAGATAGATAGATAGATAGATATTAAAAAAGCTAGATAGATAGATAGATATTTGGGATTAAAAAACTGAGATTAGATAGATAGATAGGGATTAAAAAAGATTAGATAGGATAGATAGATATTTGGAATTAAAAAACTGGATAGATAGATAGGAAAAAATAGATAGATAGATAGATAGATAGATAGATAGATAGATAGATAGATAGATAGTTAGTTAGATATTTGAAATTAAAAACTGAGATAGATAGATAGATAGATAGATAGATAGATAGATATTTGGAATTAAAAAACTGAGATAGATAGATAGATAGATAGATAGATAGATAGATTGATTATTTTAGTTTAAAATTTCGCTAAGTAAGTTTACTACACAAAATCCACACAACGGAAAAAGGATGTATACTTTAGACACACATACACGCGTGTGAGTGTTTGTGTGTGTGTGCGTGTAGGCATTTGTATATATATATATATATATATATATATATATATATATATATGGTCATCCGCAGACAGATCTGTTTCGCTGTATCACAGTTCATCAGTATGGTTAGACATCCGACCTTTTTTAGCCAGAAATGAAACCCGACCAATTTAGCGTTAGTTGGCGATTCTACCTCTGAGCTATGGGCGCTCGGTAAAAGGAGGCGGACTTTTTAGCGTATGGTGTATCATACGCCAATAGTTAGAGTGCTCTAATTCATTACTGAATGAGCGATGCGTAAGGGATATATATATATATATATATATACCGAATAACAAAACAGCGCTAACGCATGATGAAGTACTTAAATAACTCGTCACGACACGCACAGAGAATTGTGCACGTCATATTTGAAAACAGTTAAAAACACAATATTACCTATAAACATAGATAATGACAAGAAACGAAAAAAGAGAATGTTACATTACTTATAGATAGAATGAACAGGTTATGAATAGGTTATATTCTAAACGCCGATTAAATATGGCACAAGGCCGAAAGTATGGGACACCCAGTGAGGATCGAACTCACTACTAATAGGTTCTATCTAAACAAACTTGTTAACCATTACACCACGCCAAAGTGCCAGAGATAATAGATAGATAGAATGAGCGAACACATTGAGATAGATAGATAGATAGATAGATAGATAGATAGATAGATAGATAGATAGATAGATAGATAGAATGAACAGATTGAGATAGATAGATAGATAGATAGATAGATAGATAGATAGATAGATAGATAGATAGATAGCTTGAACAGACTGAGATAGCTCGATATAAAACAAGTATTTTTTTGTTTTGTACTCCATTATGCAGTCAAGGCTGGATCACCTCAACTAAAATAAAACTGTCTTTACTGAAACCATTTGTTCTTGTTCTAAAAATATTCTGGTATGCTTTGTGCATCTGGCACCTGGGGCAATTTACGGAGGCGGCACAGTTGGGAATCTACGCGTGTCTATTACACGGGGGAGGGACGTGAGTTTTGTTGTAGGGCCAAGATTTTTTTTTATGACGACATAGTTATGCATGAGGCTTCGACTACAGCTTTGACTTTCAGCCAACCGGTTATCAAGAGTCAAGAAAAATACTTTCAGATCCAAGTCTTATTGCACACACACGCACACACACACACATACATACACATACACACACAAAAACATACACACGTACATACACACAAAAACATACAAACACACAGAGACATATATGATTATATATAAAGTTCACAAACATTAAGAAAAATGTTTTTTAGGTATTTTTAACACAGATTAATGAAACTTTTACTGCTAATAATACATGTTTAAGCATCTAGTCAAATAACGAGATTTTAAAAAATGATCAATAAAATGTCACACGAAGTAAAGCTAATATTTAATAACGCAAAATATATTTAATTATGTATTAATATTTCGTAGCGTAACCATTGTTGCTAATTACAACATGTAGGTGTTTAGAGTAGTCCCCTAGGGCCCGGAAGACTCACATAAAAAAGAACTTGTGTTACATTTCGCCTTAAGTGGCAAGGCCGACTAAATACTGTAGTCCCCTATGCATTTCTGGCATATTTCTTCGCTAATATTTTTTCATTCTTCACGATAAAATTGGCGTAGATAGACTAAACTATCGCCCGGTTCACACTCCACCCACGTCTATTGAACAGGTGAAGAGGCTAATCCCTTGTTCCCTGTTTAGGATGTGGTTTCCGGCTTTCTCTTTTCCAATCTTTTCACTCTTTTCTTTTTTTTTCAATTGGAGTAGATAGACTAAACTATCGCCCGGTTCACACTCCACCCACCTCTGTTGAACAGGTGTAGAGGCTAATCCCTTGTTCCCTGTTTAGGATGTGGTTTCCGGCTTTCTCTTTTCCAATCTTTTCACTCTTTTCTTTTTTTTTTCAATTGAAGTAGATAGACTAAACTATCGCCCGGTTCACACTCCACCCACCTCTATTGAACAGATGTAGAGGCTCATCCCTTGTTCCCTGTTTAGGATGTGGTTTCCTGCTTTCTCTTTTCTAATCTTTTCACTCTTACGTAGCCCCCTGCACATCAGTGGTGTTACCGCCTTGCTTGGGGTGATATGATTAAAAAAAAAAATACAGGTCTTTCGGCTTCCTTCTTCGAATTCTCAGTTTTAGTTCTTTCCATGAATTTTCAATCGGATTGAGATCTCGAGACTGAATTGGTCATTTTAAAACGTCTATTCTACTGCATGTTTAGGATCATTGTCTTGTTGAAAGACACAACTTGGTGTCAATCCCATCAAATATGCACGATGGCGTAAATTTCTCTCCAAAATATCCTAGTAACATGATCTATTCATCATTCCTTCCATTATTTCAATGTTGCCTACACCTTGAGCAACCTTTGAGATTTGAACAAAAAAAATCACTCGATCGGAGGTCGAAAGCGAGGGAAAATTTACTCGCCCCAAAGTCATTTCATACTCGACTGACTCCAGTTTCTTAATAGTAGCCTTACGTAAACAGAGCGTGAATTGCTGACGGAAAATAAAAAATGAAATTTTAATTAAAATTTCGAACGTGTTAGAAAGAATTTAAAAAAAAAAAGAAAATAACAAAATTTGATCTTTCCTCTTAATAATAGCATAAACATTTTGATGATAAAACTTTGTTTTTATTAACATCATGATATGCAGTTTTTTTGGCAATTGTGTAGAGGTATCTAAATTATTCGTAGTTTCTTTCTGTTTTCTTTCTTCATTTCATATATGATAAGAAATAGCAAATCTGATTTTATCAACGAAATTCTATAAAAAAATACTTGTCTAATTTATTTTTCAGTGCGTGGTTGAAAAAAGTAAGCGTATTTTTTGCTTCTTTCTTTCAAATGTCAATTTTCATAAATATAGATGTTGAGTCAAGGATAATATTTTTTCAAATGTGTTTCTAAAAATCTGTGAGCGTTTTTAATCTGGGCGAAAAACACATTTTGGCTTCACTCTGGAAGCGTTAATTAAAAAATTGTTTACACTGACCGGGACGATAAAAGTGAGACCAAAGAGTTCAATAATGTCATTGTAGGTCATTCTATGTAACTTGTGAATATTCAGTGGCATACTTTTGGGTTGTTAAAGGAATTAGATTTCCTTTTTCTATATTTGAAGGGACACGTTTCATTGCGAGATTTTTAATCGACTGCGGGCGAGTAAAGCCATTAAGTTTTTAATCGACTGAGTCGATCAGGCACGTGTAATCTCAAAGGCTGACCTTGAGCACTAAAGCAACCTCAGATCATGATTGATCCGCTTCCAAATTTAGCTGTTGGGATAGTATTCTTCGGCAAATATTCAGTACCATTCTTTATACAAACCCTGTCCACAGCAGTTCTGCCAAAAATTTCAATTTTTGTTTCGTTTGACCAAAGTACATTTTTCTAAAATACTGCAGGTCTGATACAATCCTCGTTTGCAAAATCCATTTTAGAAAGGACGTGTTAAGAAGCTTAAGAAGTGTTTTTTCTTGAAGTGCATTGAATACTGCTGCCATATCTAGTCGGGTGTTCCCACTATCCACCTAAGTGTCCTTGACAAAATCCAACGGAGAATCTGTAATGTGATAGATCCCAACTTGGCAGCTCGGATACAGTCACTTTCTCACCGGTGCAATGTGGCTACCCTGTGTCTCTTCTACAAATACTTTAACAGCTTCTACTCCTATGAACTTAACTCACTGGTGCCCCCTATATATAAATTTACTCGAGCCACAAGTGTGAAATCAATAAAATGTAAACGCAAATTCTACTTCAGCAGCTTCTTTTCTCGCACTTCACGCCCGTGGAATTCCCTTCCATTTACTTGCTTTCCCGATAGCTACAATCTCCAAGAATGTAAATGTAAAGTCAATAGTCATCTCCTATCTCATTAACCTGCATCCTCTCTCTCATGCTCCTTCTCCGCCCACTCCACTCTCATCAGTATTCTCATCCTTCTTTTACCCACTTCCTGACACCCCCTATAACCTGTCACTCTTTCTCATAACTTCCCTTCTGCGTAATCCCCTGTAAAACAGTGGCAGTAAAATGCCTTGCTTGGGACGATATGATTATAAAGAAATGGTCTCGAAAAGTTGTCCTATCGACCAAGTGAACAACTAATTGTATCCGTATTCACCTTTACTCCATTTCTAGTCCTCCCTGAAGTTCTTTAAGTGTAACTCGGGGCTCGTTGCCAACTTTTCTTGTCAATAATCTTACCATACGTTCCGTTACCTTTCTAGGACGACCAGAGAAGGTTTGTGGACAATGGACGACAGTTCAATTTTCGTTTCGTCTAACAAAAGCACATTTTTCCAAAATGCTGCAGGTCTGATACAATCTTCGTTTGCAAAATCCATTTTAGCAACAGCGTGTTTTCGCTTAAGTATTTTCGCTTAAGTATTTTTTTAACTCCTCTAAAAATGACATATCGACAAAGTGAATGACTAATTGCATATGTACCCCCTTTTACCCCCCCCCCCCCCCACCAAATCCACCCTAGGTCATGATTGATCCGCCTCCAAATTGCACTCTTGGGATAGTATTTTTCGGTGAATAGTAATTTTCTCTCTCCAAAATTTTACGACAGCCTTTCTGCCAAAAATTCAATTTTCGTATTCACTTTTACTACTTATTTCTAGTCCTCCCCGATGTTCTTTAAGCATAACTCGGGGCTCGTTGCCAAATTTTCTAGCCAATAATCTTACCGTACGTTCCATTACTTTTCTAAGAAGACCAGAGCTTTTTGGGAGGTGACACGTCTTCCAGTGTCAAACTCTCGTACCATCTGAACTCAATGGCACATTTAACTTACTAGATATATTCCTATAAACAAGTTTATCTGTATGAAAGTCAAAAATACTATTTACGGAGGTTGTGATAAATTATTTTGCTTTTCTCTATTTTGTCGATGTTTAAAAAACGGTTGCCAGAAAAATAATGACGCAATACTTTTAGTCATTTCTAAAAGTAATCATAAAATTAATCTGGAACGTTCTGAAAAACAACCCCATCATAATTTAAAACATTCTAGGAAAATTTAAACACTTAAAATTTAAAAACAGTTAAAAACAAAAAAAAAAATGGGTTGTAAACTTTTGAGTGACTAAATATCGATTTTTCTTCGTTGGATAACTTTAAAAAGATTTGATTGTTTGATTGAATACCTAAATATATGTTCTACGAGCAGTAAATGTTTAAATTAATGTAACTGAATTAGCAATACCTAAAATACTTTTTTGTAATATATTTTAAACTTTTGCGAGACTATATATATATATATATATATATATGATAGTTTTGTAATTTGCTTGAAGCAAGCAAATACAGGTACACACACGCACACACACTCACTACAATTAATGACAGCAGTAGCAGCGAAGGATGACCATTCGTTGAAAGGAACGGTCCACGAGTGGACGGACGTGAAAACGAACTCTCCTACCATTCTGAAGATGAGATTTTGATCTCGAAATATCAATAAATAATAAATAGGTAATACCCAACAAATTCTTTACCTTCCTTTATTTTACTAAACGCATTGTGATAACCTTCAAGACCTACCCGCACACACACACACACACACACACATATGTATATATATATATATATATATAAACTACCGGCCATAATTATTAGGCAACATCATGATGCATTTCATACAATTTTTTTTAGTATTTATTGCCAAATGAATAATTGTAAATGAAAATAGAATGGTTCTTTTGTTAAAACCGCACAATAACATATGCATCAAATAAATTTATAACTATTTGATAATTACCTATATTGCAGTTTCAACAATGAAAGAATGAAGAAAATTTAGGGTAATTCGGACGAGGTCGTCTTTGCTTTCTTGCTTTGTAAAATTTTGCAAAGTAATAATAACAAAAGAGAAATTCTGTTTTCATTTAGAACTATCTAGTTGGCAATAAATACTAAAAATAGTATTAAATACATCAATTCTTTTAAAAAACTGGGGTGGCCTAATAATTATGGTCGGTAGTGCATATATATATATATATATATATATATATATATATATATATATATATATATATTAATGTATAATTAGACATCAACGTTGCTTTTAAGTATCTTTCATTGAACACGACCGAAACTTACAATTAGATTTGACGTGCGCCGACGCATATTTTTGTTTAATATTTTCTTCTTTTCTAGTCAACTTTGATCTTCAAAAATTAAAATCCAGTTACAACCTTTATGTCCTGTTTTTTCAATTCCTGTTCTTTCTCCTGTTCTTATTTTCTATTTTCTCACATTCAGTAACACATTGCATCTTAGTGGCTCCATTGCCTTCACTTAGGGTGAAATGATTAAAAAAGACACTCAAATACATCTCTTTTACAATGGCTGATGAAATTCGAAAGAGTTCGTAAGACATTGAACAATTTATGTTCAAATTTAACTTAGAAACTAGAAAAATGGTCCGAATTGTGTAAAAAAAAATTAATCTAAAAATAACTATAAATAAATAGAATTTTCGTTGGTCTTTCCGTCATCTTATATTAAAAATGAATGGCTCACATTATTTACATTGCCCGGACTGTTGTCCTCATGTTTACAACGTTTCGGTCGTTGTACGTTCCGGCCTTCTTCAGGTGCTAGAAATTTCGAATCGAACCCTTTATTTCGATCATTAGAGTATATCATTCTCATTCCATGCGCGATGCCACTTCCGGATGCGATGTAATTTTCTCCTTTTAACTCGACTCTCTAAGTTATTTTTTCACCCCTGCTGTATCCAGGTAATGAACTCAATAGATAAAAGCGTTGGTTAGTTCCAGTGACTTGACACAAATAGTTGTGAGTTCAATACCTGACTACATCAGTGGTAAACAAATAACTTAGAGAGTTGAGTTAAAGGGAGATAACTACATGGCTACCGGAAGTGGCATTGCACATGGAATGAGAATTACGTACACTAATAATCGAAATAAAGGGTTCGGCTCGAATTTCCTAACACTTGAAGAAGGTCGGAACGTACAAAAACCGAATCGACATGAATATTGAAATAAAGATGAGGACAACAGTTCGAACAATGTAAATAATGAAAATACTAGCTCATTTCAGAAGTATAGACATATACTGAAGGATTGTCTTCTTGAAAAAAACTTTGCCATTGCTATTATGGTTTTGTTAATATCTATAACATCAGTGCTAATTCTTTGATAAGAACAGTTTTCTGTTGAATTTTATCCGATGATCTCGTTAAAGGATAAGAACGTGTAGCTGCTTGTATAAAACAGAGCATTTGGACCGCCGTAGGTGGTTAGGTAGGTAGGTAGGTTGATAGGTACCAATAAGTGTCGCTAGTATATATGCACAATGATATCAGTAAAGTTTATATTTGAAAACTTAATCTCGTGTAGTCTCGCTTGTCTGTCAGAGCAAGTCTGGATCTTATGTGGATTCCAGAACTTCAACAAAGCCGCCAGAACATAGCTACCATGTACGAGGTGCCAAGCACATAAACGATAAACCTACAAATATAGAACTGACCTTCACTATTAATAGACAACGCCTGATGCGGTCACGTGAGGTATACGTCATTCGACGAATGGTGCTTGCATTTCTTTCCAAATTCTTTCCTTCAAAACTTTCGTTTTCATTGTTGTCAGCGCCATAACAATGGTCATGTCCAGTTCTATATGCCGTGCTTCTTCAGAACATGGCTGGTCATGGATCTTCACAACTTCCATTTGTAGTTCTTAGTAAGTTTTCTCTTTTTACCTTGTTCTGCCATCCATTTACACGGTATCATTAGGTAGAATGCTCGCTGCCTTCCATTCTCTCTCGCATCCATCAAAATAAAATAATTAATTTTTTTTTTCAAAATCATTCATTGTTTAACGTAGTAAACATTAATAAAGATGAAGACAACAGTAAATAATGTGAGCCATACCTTTTTATATAAGATGGCGGGAAGACCAACGAAAGTTATTTTAAAATTAATTTTTTTTACACAATTCGGACCATTTTTCTAGTTTCCAAGTTGATTTGAGCATAAATTGTTCAATGTCTGATAAGCTCTTTTGAATTTCATTATTGTAAAAATATGTACTGGGTGTATTTTTTTTAATCATTTTTAATCATTTCACCCTAAGTGAAGGCAATGGAGCCACTAAGATGCAATGTGTTACTGAATGTGAGAAAATATGATAAAAAACATTAAGAAGAAAGAACAGGAATTGAAAAGACAGGACGTAACGGTTGAAATTGCATTTAAATCAAAGTTGACTGGAAAAGAAGAAAATGTAAGACAAAAATATGCGTCGAGGCACGTCAGATCTAACTGCGAGTTTCAACTGCTAAAATACGGAAAAATGTTAGAATGCTAGGAAAACCAAACAAAAGATTTATTAAATCATCCTTTTCGGCCGTATTCAATGAAAGATGCTTAAAAGAAAGTTTGCTGCCCAAATATATATATTATATTAAGCTCTATAATACTCATTATACTGAGCACTGTTTATAAGAAAATAAATGCCAGAGCACTCAAAATAAAAAAAAACCTTGAGTCCTCTTCACTTGGAATTATATATATATTTTTTTTCTGAGTGGGACTTCGTACTTACTAATGAAATACAAAGATAATTAGGATGATTTGCTATTGTGTACGTGAACCATTTGCAAAGGTCAGTGTTGGTAGAATCAATAAACGTAACTCGTCAGAACATATTCCATGGCAATAGCGATAGAATGTCAAAAGGCTTGCGATGTTTACACGTTGTAAGTAAGGGATTGTAGAATAGAAATAATTAATAACAAATTAGGCCTCTCAGACGCCTTTTACCACTAGAATCTGATACAGGTGAGGTCAATTTCAGTCCAGATAAGGCAGCAATATGCTATTTTTGGACTGATTACCCTCTTCTTGTGGTGCGGTGGATATCGACCTAGAACAACTAATCGGGATGCAGAGTTCGAATTCCAGTTGAATTTCTTGCATTCACTTACGCACAAATAATCTTGGGAAAGGTATTAACCTGTCTCTTCCCTACAGTTATGGGTTAAATAACAGGACAGATTGGGTTTTATAGCTTTGGTCAGCAACCAGTATTACCGCAGAAAGCAATGGTAACCTACTGCGGGATAATCTTCTGCCCAGTCAGTCATGTGTCTTTTGAGACATGATCGCCCAAAGCGTGTATCACGTATGGCACTTAACTGACTGACCCTCTTCTGATCCTCTTCTAAAAATAACAGAATAAATAGGAATAGTCAGATACTTACTGGAGCAGTAAAAAGAAATTTGTCGTCTTCTAATTGAACAGCATTCCACTTTTTTGTTTTAATTATATCACCACGAGCAAGGCGGTAATGCCACTGATGTGCAGGGGGATACGTAAGATTGAAAAGTTTGGAAAAGAGAAAGCAGAAAACCACATCCTAAACAGGGAACAAGAGATGAGCCTCTTCACCTGTTCAATAGACGTGGGTTGAGTGTGAACCGGGCGATAGTTTAGTCTATCTACTCCAATTGAAAAAAAAGAAAAAGAAAAAGGAGTGAAAAGATTGGAAAAGAAAAAGCCGGAAACCACATCCTAAACAGGGAACAAGGGATGAGCCGCTTCACCTGTTCAATAGAGGTGAGTGGAGTGTGAACCGGGCGATAGTTTAGTTTATCTTCAATTGTTTTCTAATATAGTACTCTTCTAATATAATAGTTATCTAATTCAATCGCCTTCTAAGTTAGTCATCTTCTCATTTAGTAGTCAATTTATTTAATCGCTTTCTAATTCAAATGTCTTCTAATTTATATGCAATCTAAATCAAACATTTTCTGATTTAGATGTCATCTAATTCAAGCGTCTTTTAATTTAGATGTCATCTAATTCAAACGTCTTCTAAATTAGTGGTCTTTTTATTTGTTAGTTTTCTAATTGACTTGTCTTCTAATTGAGTCATCTTCTAATTTTGTACTCTCCTAATGTAGGCGTCTTCTAAATTAAACGCATTCATTTCTCGTCTTTTTTTTTTCAAGTCAGTCGTCTTCTACTTTAGTTGTCTTTTAAGAAAAAAGCCCTCTAATTCAGTGTAGTTAAAGAGTAAATTTCTGTTTGGTTTCGGTTCCATCGCTCGCTTCACTCGTGGGTTTGAAGCTTCCAGACAAATATAAACAGAGTCTTAAATCAATGCTCTCTCTCTCAGTTACGCACATCACCAGGGTCGCAACAAAAACTGCCAGCCATGGTCTCAGACCCTTTTTTATGGACAAAAAGCCATTGCTGACGCACCAATCATCGCCGTCGGTCTCATTCTCACTCAGCATAAAATGACAGGTCGAAGAATATTCCTTTCTTTGACCAAACTTGCGAGGACGCAGCTGACGAGACGACGAACTCTCTGGCGTGGGTTTACGCACGCATTCATCACAACACAGCAGCCCGACAAGCAAAACACCTTGGACGTTTTGTCTCTGGTAAGTGTGAATGTTTATCGTCACATTCAGTCGTCTTCAAATTTAATAGACTTCTAATTCAGTCGTTTCGAATTCAAACGTCTTCTAAGTTAGTGGTCGACTTCTAATTAAGCTGTCTTCAGATTTAATAGTCAATCGCTTTGTCACTTATTCTACTTCCAATGTAGTGGCTTTCTAATTTAATCGCATTCTAATTCACTTTTCTAATCTAATATTCTTTTTGTTAGTAGTCATCGAATTCAATCTTATTTAGTGATCTTCTAATTTATTCGTTCACATAATACAATCGTCTTCTTTTTTTATATTCTTATAAGGCCTCCTAATTCAGTTGTCTTCTTTGTCCATTGCCTTCTAATTCAGTTCACTTCAAATTTAGTCGTTCTTCCTATCCTGTCTTCTAATTTAGTCGGCTGCTAAGTCAACCGATTCAGCTCTCTTTTAATTTATTCTGTCTTCTAATTCAGACTCAGTCTTATTTAGTACTCATCTAAATCAATCGCCTTCTAATTTAGACGGCTTCTAATTCCGTAGTCAATAGCTGTCGTTCGAAAGGAAAGAAAATATTTTCTTAGCTGTTATTTTGATTTCCTTCTGTTTTCAAGATTCAAGGGCGGAAAAACTGCGGCCCACATGCTCACCAGTGTTTGTCAAGTATAATCAATGTTTAGTCGCGGCTTGGCTTTGCGCATGCGCGCGTGTATGCGTCTGTATTTCAATTCTCCTTGTTTATTAGTTTGTCTGCGTGGTTCTTGTTTGTTGTTTCAGATATTGCAATGTGATGTAACTGAGAATAGTTACAGGAACAGAGCAGAAATAATAATAATAATAATAATAATAATAATAATAATAATAATAATAATAACAATAATATTAACAGTACATAGACGTGAACATACTGTGACAGATGTGAACAGACTGAAGTAAATATGAGCAGACTTAATATGACAAAGTTGAGATAGAAAGACAGAAAGAAAGAAAATTAGGACAGGTTGATATATTTACTCTCTATTTCTCTCCCTCCCTCTCTCACTTTATAGTGATTGTTTAATTGCTCAGGTTTTGGTTATAATAAAATTAGACCAGTGCACATTTGTATTAAAAAGTGTTCAATACAATTATATTGTAGAACCTTTGAATATTTTCTATTTGTAAACGAGTTATTACGCGACCCAGGTTTCTACCATGAGTGGTGTCATAAGCGATTTTTTAATAAACGTTCAAAAAAATTAAAAAATAACGGTAGACGGTGAAATCAGTTATTGGAAATCGCCTGAAGACATGACTCATGGTAGAAACCTGGGTCGCGTAATAACTGGCTTACAAATGGAGAATATATATATATATACGCATTACTCTTCGGTAATGAATTGAGTTCTCTCGGCTGCCGACGTATGTATAGACCGCATATATATAACACGCTAAAATTTCCTCCTGTCTCTCAGCCCTTCGCCTATAGCTTAGGAGTAGGCACTTTAAAACCAAATCCATCGAGTTTCGATCCCAGCTGGAAGCAAGTGGATGTCTAGCCTCAATGAAGAGAGACAGGTGTGTATGCAGATGACTATATATATATAGATATATATATATATATAACCTGCAAGAAATCAGCGGCTGCTTAAAGATTGCAAATACGTGTATGAAAATTTTAATTACGGTCGGTTATATTTTAGATGGAATCAGTTCATATATATATACTGTTGAGTTGCGATAATGTTTAGCGCCAAGGTTTTTTCAGTGGTTTTAATAATAAGATGTATTTTTATCCTAAAGTCCTCGATATCGGAACAGAGATAGAGCGTTGATAAGAACAACGAGTCTGTCACTTCAACTGAACAGGTTCATGCCGACTTCAAAGTTTCGTGAGGACACCGTTATGATTTTCTCACATGTCAGGCTGGTTTAACATGAACTTACTCAGATAAAGTGACACTCTTTGTGCTTATACACACACACACACACACACACACACACACACACACACACACACACACACACACACACATATATATATATATATATATATATATGGCAGACCAGTAGACGGTTATTTACAAAATATAGATAAATTGTATTAATTACTGAAAACGGATAGAATATTGAGCAGAGTACTGGAATATTGAATATTCTTCCTTAATCTGCATCATAAGCCAACAATTACTGTCGTTTTGAACATTCAGTGAGTCAGTAATATGACATATTATCAGATAATCGTTTCAACAAACGATAGACTAAAATAGAATGGTTAGTAAACATGGAAAAGATACGAATCTCGGGAAAGAAATTAAGAGAATTCGTAAGATCTGAATTACTAGTAAATCTGTGAATGTCCGCCATGTTGGATTCTCCTTGACGAGAAATTGGAAGAATTGGGAAATTTAAGAAGGAATCAATATCATGAAACTATAATAAAATATGCTAGCATATAGAGCAGTCTGGCGGAATTTTGTGTAGACTTGCTGTCCCTTGACACCGATTAAAATCCACCAATTTACGAGTAATGAAAAAGCTCCAAGAGTAGAAGCCTTTTACTAAATCATATACTACGATATTATGGCTGCCACTCATTCTTCCACTATTAAAGAAAAGTGTGAAAAGGATGTGTGTTGTGATGCAGTGGATATCGACTCGGAACGACAAGTCAGGATGCACAGTTCGAATTCCAGTTGAATTCGTTGCATTCACTTTCGCACAAATACCCTTGGGGAAGGCATTAATCCGTCTCTTCTCTCCAGTTACTGGTTAAATAATAGGATAGATTAGGTTCTATAGCCTTGGGTGGCAACCAGTCTACCGCAGAAAGCAATGATTACCTACTGCGGGAAAATCTTCTGCCCAGTCAGTCATGTCTCTTTCGAGACATGATCACCCAAAGCGTGTGTCACGTCTGGCACTTAACTGACCGACTGTAAACTGGATAATCGTATAATTCACCAACGAAGGAATGAGAGTTACTGTATTTTGTTTCACCAGATTTGGGCCACCGATGAAGTGTCTCCGTGCGATGTCGGGGCAAACTGGAAAAATCCCTGTTGTAAGATGGCAGACGTGGCAATGTGTCGATATTAACTGCGGTCATAATATGAGTCAGAAGTGAAAGAGAAAAAAAAAGTGAATTCCTCCGAACATAAGCCGAGGAAACAGTAGATATTTGATATGTTGCACAAGGGTTTGAAATTTTCATATGCATCCAACTTTCCAGCCCACTGTTCCATTTTCAAACTACAGATTTGATGAATGTCTACAATTCCTTGCCAAGAATTTGGTTTGGTTCACCTACTGCGTGTTTTTTTATTTTTTATTATTTTTTTGTGCAGTTCCAAGTTTCCGCATTCCTTAAGAAATTCGTTTTAATACCATAACATTTCAGAACTTACGCAATCGTGATCCTCAAAAATGTATTTTTATTTATAATCTGTGAAATGTCATGATTTACTGAAAAAAATACAGGAGTACCTTCCCGTAACCTTCTCCACGATTTGAAATTCAGAGTTGTCCTCACAGATTGCTTTTCTTTATTATCTTCGTGTTGCCAGGACGTTTTGGGAAAGATAGCAGAGTAGTCTTCCGTTGCTTTCTCCCTCGATTTAGAATTCAGATTTTACTTTTTGTCTCTGAAATCTAGAGGGATAAATTTATCCTGCAATATAGGGTGGAGAAGAGACAGTGTTATGCATTTTCTAAAGTACCAATGTGAACGCAACACTCAAGTACAAATTCTGCAGCTCGATTCCACTTACGTACCGGAAAAGGTATATATCACTTCTTGCACGTTAAAGACCCGACCTTTGGGTCCTGGGTATGACGGTAAACTGCAATCTGAAATCAAGATTGGGAGCATGTAACTACCTCTTAATTGCGGTTGTTCCCAGGTCTACCCTGACTCTGAGTGGTAGTACCTGTTAGGGTCTCAGCTATGGGCAAATAGTTAACCCCCAAACTGGGGGGAAAGCACTATGAAAGTATAAAAATGAACTTTTATAGAAATATATACATAAAATAGACTTTTATAGAAAAATATACAATTTTTAAGGAAAAATATTACGAATAGTACGATTTTAAAAGAAAAAAAAATTACCAGTACACATCTTTGAAAGAAAAAAAATAAATTATTGCCATAATACATTTTTGAGGAAAAAAATACTACCAGCAATACAGTTTTGAATACAAAATTAGTAGACATCTTCAGTTTTCTAAAAAAAAAAAATTAAATTTTCATTAAAATCTGACTAAATTAACTTTTTCACTATAAGCAAACATTCAAAAAAATTAAACTCCTATATTTTTGGCATTAAATAACCCAAAGAAGTTGATATACCGTAAAACAAAATTCAAACGATCCGATCTTCACCAAAACGTCTTCAGATGAGTGTTAGTTCCACCAGTTCAGAACTTTATAGTTCAAACACGGTATGCTATTTCCAAGGAGCCGAACCACTTTCTTTTCCTCCTGTTCCAACTGTCTACCTAAAACAACCTTTTCACCCCAAGAAATGCTAATTTCTGGAACACACTTTTGCGTGGACGCTTCCCTGAAAACTATAATCTTAACTGCTACAAATCAAGGGCCGGCCATTATCTAACCTTAAAATCTTCATAATATTTGCTTCTTACCATTTTTGTTTTTCATATCCCATATTTCGTTCATCATAACCATTTTACGAGTAAGCTTACACCTTGAGTTGCTCCCAGGCGTTCTATTAAGTGGACTTTGGTATAAATGGCACCTTTTTCATTTAATTTGATACGCCATATCATAGAGTATAACGAACTAGTTTCAAAAGTTTAATAAATGGCTCTTATAGCAAAATCTTTCTTGAGAGATCAATCCTATTGAAGATATTGAATAAGTATGAGACGGCTGAACAAACTTTCACGTACTATCTGTACAAGTTCAATTTTTCTAAGCATATTTAAGTTTTGTTAAAGTATTTATAAAAGTAGCATTTTTATTGATTTAATAAAAATGCTAACCTTTATTTCTCTTAAATAAACTAAGCTAAGGGATGTGCGTTGTGGTGCAATGGATATCGACCTGGAACGACAAATCGGAGAACCGAGTTCAAATTCCAGTGGAATTCCTGGCATTTACTTACGCACAAATACCCTTGGGAAAGGTACTAATCCGTCTCTTCCCTCCAGTTAAGGATTAAATACTAGGACAGATTGGGTTCTATAGCCTTGGATGGGAGCCAATCTACCACAGAAAACTATGGCGACCTACTGCGGGATAATCTTCTGTCCAGTCAGTCATCGCCCAAAGCGTGTATGACGTATGTCACTTAACAGACTGACTGAATATAATAGTTGGAAACATGATTAAGGCTTCTACTGGTCATAAAGTTGGGGATTATTTTTATATTGTTATGAAGTAATAAACTGATCCCCCACTAATTACTACTTAATAATGCAATACATTTCTTTCCCCTCTAGCTATGAGTCGAATAACAGGACAGATTGGGTCCTATAGCCTTGGATGGAAACCAGTCTACCGCAGAAAGTAATGGCAACCTACTGTGGGATAATCTTCTGCCCAGTCAGTCATGTCTCTTTCGAGACATGATCGCCTAAAGCGTGTGTCACATATGGCACTTAACTGACTGAATGACCTATGAGCTAATAAAATCTTGTTATCTATAGGACCTCATTTTACCATTGTTTATTGAATTTATCTTTATTATTCTTTGTGTCAATGGTTTTTTTTCAAAGACTGCCTATAAATAGGAAGTTATTTTGCTCATCTGGGTGAATTCAGAAAAAAAGTTATAAAAAACTTAAAGAAGTTTCACCTTATGCGAAATTCGTCGACAGAATAAAAGTAAATAGTGTCAAATCTGATAATTTACAGGAATTGACAAAGTTAATTTAATAAAATATCTTCTTCAATAGTTTCTATTTTTGTCATTAAATAAAGACTCATTGAAAAACATACGCCTACATTTGGCATACCTCGACATGTACATGTATTACATTTTGATTCTTTCTTCCTCTTCATTTCTATGTTTGTTTATATCTATATATATCTGTTCATATCTATCTATATATCTATCTACATTTACGGTTATCCATCTGTTTGTATACAATAGATTATATTCGAAAATCCTTTGTATTATAGTAAAGACCATTATATATATATATATATATATATATATATATATATATATATATATATATATAACAATAATAATAATGACAATAGTAATACTAACAAAGATGATAATGCTAATACTAGTAATTGTTATACTATATTTTAGTTCGTCTCGAAAAACCCACAGAGGACAAACTGGAAGGGAAAAGGAGGGGGAAGTAAAACAAAAAAAACAAATGAAGTACATGAGCATATGTCAAATACTCGTAGGAAAGAAAAAAAACCCAAGACGAAACCCTAACACTAAAGCGCTCAATATGATAGTAGACCAACAAAGATAAAATAAATCTAAGAGCCAACAAACGTACCTAGGTCTGTGTTTTAGTCATGTGATTGAGTACCTATATATTGCTACTTTATATCTATTTCATCAGCCATCTTACTCTAACGAGCCGTAGGGTGAAACCTAGGTACGTTTGTTGGCTCTTACTTAGATTTATTCTGTATATATATATATATAAATTAAAATAAATTTTCAAAATTCAAAAATGTTGAATGAACATTTCAACATGAAACCCCTAAGAGAGATTTCACGCCTCCTCGGCAACAGTCAGTCTATATCAAAATGAGACAAAATAAGATTAAAACGAGAAATAAAAAATAAAAATAAAAAAAGATAAAGAAATAAAAAATAGAAAATAAATAACGGTTAAGATTTGAGAAATATACGTCACAAAAATGTTTTTTTGAAAATCAGTCTATTTTTGGTTTTTACTTTTTGATAGAGTTGTAAGTAAAGAGATGGGAAAATTTGGCATGTCTAGCTTAATAAACGAAAAGGGTTAAGGAATGGGAGGTCGTTAAATTGAGAATTGGGTTAAACAAAACAGAACAGAACAGAAAGGGAAGCTTTTATATTGGCTCTGTAATTTTAATTACATTGAGCTCTCCTCCTCTATCATTTTTTAATATTATGTATTTCATACTATTTTTTAGTATTATTGCCAAGTGAATAATTGTAAATGAAAATACAAGGTAACCAAAAAAGTTCTCTCCGTTATCAGCAGCTGCATCAATTTGTCAAGTGTTTGGGGATAGTGCTGTGGATGAACGTACTTCAAGGTACTTCAAGGTTGGTTTCAAAAAATCAAGTCGGGAGATTTGTGTTTCTATGATGAAGCTCGCAGTGGACGACTACAGGTCTTGAATGACGGAGTCCTGAAGGCGGCTATTGAAGAGGACAGTAGTCTAACGTGTGGTGAACTTGCAAGACAGTTTAACGTTTCCGATGAAACAGTTAGACTTCACCTGCACCGCCTAGGTAAGACGTACAAACTGAGCAAGTGGGTTCCGCAAACGCTGTTGGAGGTGCACAAGGGTCAACGCCTGGCAGCCTGCGTATCGCTGCTTTCTCGCCACCTTACTGCATCTTTATTCAAACGAGTGCTTACCAGTGATGAAAAGTGGGGTTTGTACGAAACTCCCAAGCGTTCCAGACATTGTCTCCTCAGGATGCTGTCCCTCACACCGCAAGACCGCCTATGCACCCACGCAAGATTATGCTTTGTGCTTGGTAGACAAGTCGTCAAGAGGTTTATTATGAAATGCTACCAACGGGCCAAACGGCAACTGAAGACCTATACACGCAGCAATTGAAACGTGTGCAACAGGCATTGCGCCAGAAGGAGCCAGCACCGGTGAATCGCAAAGGGGTGCTTTTCCCCCATGACAACGCCAGACCGCATGTCGCACAAGTGCTCAAGGATACCATACAGTAACTAGGGTGGGAAACTTTGTGCCATCCACCTTATTCATCTGACCTTGCGCCATCCGATTACCACCTCTTCCACTCCCTGGATAATCATCTTCGTGGGAAATCCTTCACCAATGTAGCAGACTTGCGCAAAACCCCCACGGACTTCTTTGCGTCAAAACCCCGCGGGTTCTACCGCAAGGGTATTGAACAGCTGGAGACACGTTGGCAGAAGGTGCTGGATGCCGATGGCTATTACTTCGTAGACTAAATATAAGTTACACATACTTTTTGGTTACCTTGTAGAATGGTTCTTTTGTTAATAATGTACAATGACATGTGCTTCAAATGAGTTTATAAATATTTAATAATTTCCTATATTGCAGTTTCATCAATGAAAGGATGAAGAAAATTTAGGGTGATACGGACGAGTTCATCTTTGATTCCTTGCCTTGTAAAATTTTGCAAAGTAATAATAATAGAAAAAAACATCCTATTTTCATTTGGCAACAAATACTAAAATAGTATGAAATACACCATTTCTTCAAAAAAAAAAAAAAAAAAATTGGGGTATCTTATGGCCGGTAGTGTATTTTTTTTTCTTTGTTTGTTTGTTGATAGTCAAATGTATTGCTTGTAATATTTTTTTCAAAAATGTATTGCTAGCATTTTTACAATAAAAATATATTCTGCAACTTTCATATTGTTTTTAACTAGTTTGGGAATTATCCATAGCTGAGACCGTAAGAAGCTTTACCCCCCCAGGTCATGTTGGAACGTTGAACAACAATAATTAACCGTCGATTCCACGCTCCTCAAAATGGCCCGATTAGAAGCCCTGATGCCGGATGTAGTTTATCGTCATTCCCAGGACGTAATATATTTTGGTCACGTCTCTATACGGGTCTGCATAATATTCTTTCGTTATTTAAATCATTGGTTAAGTGCCCCTTCTTTGACAACAGATGTATCTCTTTACTTTTGCCAGCTCTTTATACGGTCATGGCTCAGTTTTCTCCTCATTTAAAATATCACCAGTACTATTACTACAACCTATAGAGCTAATAATAGTGATGATGAGAAGGATGATGATGATTATCTTCATCATGGTAATCTGTCCGAGGAATATCACCAACACTATTATTACAATGTGGCTTCCATCATTTTCCTTATTTTGACTTGAGTAATAAAAATAAAATAATAATAATAATAATAATAATAATAATAATAATAATAATAATAATAGTAGTAGTAGTAGTAGTAGTAGTGGTAGTAGTAGCAACTGCAATTTGATGACAAGAGGAAGTTTTATGCATTTCATGAGTGGGCGATAGTTTAGCCAAATTTTTCCCCCTCCTGAGCGGAGGAAAGAATATTTCTGAATTTATGAGTCTGGCGTTTTACCTAGTGGTTTTACTTACACCCACAAATATTTGTTCATTATCTATCTATCTATCTATCTATCTATCTATCTATCTATCTATGCCTATCTGTTCAAATCTATCTATCTATCTATCTATCTATCTATCTATCTATCTATCTATCTTAGTCTATTCATATCTCTCTATCTATCCATCTATCTATCTATCTATCTATCTATCTATCTATCTATCTACATAAGAGAGATAAAGTTTTAAACAGGGGGAGAGTGAAGACAAAAAACGAACCAGCTACAGTGGGTGAAAGAGAAAGGGCAAGACAAGGATGTAATAGTGAAAAGATCGGAAAAGAGAAAGCTGGAAGCCACACCCTAAACAGGGAACAAGGGACAAGCCTCTTAACCTGTTCCATAGACGTGGTTGGAGTGTGAACCGGGCGATAGATAGATCTATCTACACCAATTAAAAAAAAAAAAAGAAAGTGAGAAGATTGAAAAAGAGAAAACCGGAAACCGCATCCTAAACAGGAAAAAGGGATGCGCCTTTTCACCTGTTCAATAGACGAGGGTGGAGTGTGAACCGGGCGATAGTCTTGGAGTGGATACATTTCTGATCCTCGTTGTCGGTGCTTCCCAAACATTTTTATGTCCCATTTCCCTAGGGAAAAGTTCAATCAACATTCTTACTCCTTATAAAAAGATCAACTCATTTGAAGAGAAAGATTTTAATTTTAACTCCAGGCATAACTGGCCGTGAACGAAATTTAATAAGCTTTAAACTCATCAGTAATGTAACTAAATCGATCAATTAGATTTTAACAAAAAAATAAAAATAAAAATGAATATTAAAACGAATTAAAAATAGCATGGATCAGGCTAGTCTCCCTGAAAGCAAAACCAAAACACTTCGCCTCCTCGGGTTAACTCTCACATCAGACCTCAAGTGGAATGACTATATAGAATCCATAGCTAAATCCGCTGCTAAGAAGATCGGTTCTCTGTGTAGAGACAGGAAGTTTATCCGTCTGAAAACATCCTGCAAATATATAAATCCACTATCCGCCCGTGCATTGAATACTGCTGGCATATCTGGTCGGATGCCCCTGCTATCCACCTAGAGATCCTTGACAAAATCCAACGGAGAATCTGTAATTTGATCGATCCCGACTTGGCAGCTAAGATACAATCACTTTCTCACCGGCGCAATTTGGCTTCCCTGTGTCTCTTCTACAAATACTTTCACGGCTTCTGCGTCGATGAACTTAGCTCTCTGGTGCCCCCTATGTATGAATTTACTCGAGCCACAAGATTAGCAACTAGGTCCCACTCTTTTGCCGTGAAACCAATAAAATGTAAACGCAAATTCTACTCCAGTAGCTTCTTTTCTCGCACTTCCGGCCTGTGGAATTCCCTTCCGCTTATATGCTTTCCCGACAGCTACAATCTCCGAGAATTTAAATGTAAAGTCAATAGTCATCTCCTATCTCACTAACCTGCATCCTCTCTCCCATGCTCCTTTCTCCATCCAATCCACTCTCATCAGTATTCTCATCCTTCTCTTACATCTGACACCTCCTATAACCTGTTACTCTTTCTCATAACTTTCCTCCTATGTAACGCCCTGCGTACCAGTGGCAGTAAACTGCTTTGCTTGGGGCGATATGATTATTGAAAAAAATATGAAAATCCAGTAGCATCTTTTCTTCTGCTTCTCATTCATGATTTTCATATAATGTGGAGTCTCCTTGATGATTGTGAGCCATGATTTTGCTTGTAGATTTGGACGATTTTCGAAATCATTGTCTTTTTTTTTTAATCATTTCCCCCCAAGCAAGACGGTGCCGCCACTGACGTGCAGCGGGCTACATAAGAGAGATAAAGTTTTAAACAGGGGGAGAGTGAAGACAAAAACGAACCAGCTACAGTGGGTGAAAGAGAAAGGGCAAGACAAGGATGTAAGCACAGGAGTGAAGACAGTTACAAAGAGAGAAAGGAAAAGAACAAGATACACGTGGTGATGTGGAAAAGGCTGTAGCTAAGAGGATAAGAGATGGGAATTGACTTTGCATTTAAATTCTTGGAGGTTGTAGCCGTCAGAAAAGTATATCGAAGGGAGAATGCGAGAAAAGAAGCTGATGGAGTAGAATTGTCGCCTGCATTTGGCAGATCTAAATACAAAAGAGTGGGACTTTGTTGCCAGTCTGGTTGCCAGAGTAAATTCTTGTGGAGGGGGCACCAGTGACCTAAGTTCGTCAGAGCAGAAGCCATGCAAATATTTATAGTAGAGGCAGAGGGAAACTACATCCCGCCAGTGAGAATGTGGCTGGAGTCAAGGTGCCAGGTCGAGACCAATCACATTACAGATTCTTTTTTGGAGCCTGTCGAAAGCACTGAGACGAACAGCAGGAGCGTCTGACCAGATATGACAACAGTATTCCATGCACGGTCGAGACATGATCGTCCAAGCGTGTATCACGTATGGTACTTAACTGACTGACTATATAGGCATGGTTAGTGTTCTAGGGTTAAAAGCGCATTGTGTTCTCAAATCAATAAGAAATTTTTGTAAGTCTTCATCATCTGACATAGACTTTAATATTTTAGGAGTATGGCAGGTCACAGAATATGAAAGTGAAAAACGGTTTGAGACTGAAACGAAATTATTCACATTAACAGAATTTGTATCAAAGGTTCCCAGGTCTTTTAATCTCTCACAACTGTAGCAAATGCTTCATCAATGATTCCACTCCCCAAATATGTAACATCATATTTGAAGATGAAGAACTGTAATTTATAACTTTTGAACCTCAAACGTTAATTCCAACGAACAAATTTATTTTCTCATATAAACTTCAAACTCGGCGCAAATGAAACTATAAATTAACTCATTACTTCCAAATTAAGCAAGGAATGAGTAGGATTGTAATAAAGGGTTCGGTTCGAAGTTCCTAGGACCTGAAGAAGGCCGGAGCATACAACGGCCAAAACGTCGTACATATGGCAACAAAGATGAGGACAATAGTCCAAATTATGTAAGTACTATAACTTAATCAATAAGATATTAATTTTAAACGTTTGTAAACAATAAACGAAACAAATATGAACATAAAAATTTAATGACATTTTCTCCGGCTTGTCCGTCCTAATTTCATGGGATCTTTTTGCCGAATAAGAGTAAATAGGTTTGTCTATCGTCCGGTTCACGCTCTTCCCCACTATTTTGAGATTTGTCCCTTGTTTCCTGTTTAGGATTGAGTTCTCGGTTCCATTTAAAGTCTTTTTCCGTCTCCAGTAGTCTTTTGTGTCTTGGTGGCATTGTCTCCTTACTTAGGTTGGTGTCTCTTACTCTGTAACGCTCGAGTGTCTCTTGGGGCTTGTACAGGGTGAACATTCTTTTTAAAAATGCTACATGCGGCTTTATTTGAAGATTCTGATGAATTTTTTTATTTATTGACAAAAGAGAACTGAATCCACAAATTAAAAGTTTGCGATAAAATAATAATGCTATTAATAAATTCAATAGATATTATAGACTGCATTAAGCTCGCGACGATGATGAACCAAGAGGGATGAATCACAAAGCACACTAGCATTTGGCTGAGTGATGACTTGTCACTCAATGACACAAACCCTACTATCGTCGCACCCCATGAAATTCTATCTGGCGTCCTACGTTGGGAACACATGCTGTAAGCAATTCCTGAACCTGAAGATCCCGGATACAGTGACGTAGATCATATCAGACGACTCTCATATTGGACCCTGACAAGGTTAACTGGGAGTATAACAGCATCTGCCTCAGCGAGGGAAATAGGACAGTGATGGGAAAATGGTTTGCCCAAATCAGGATATATCCAGTTTCTTTTCTGTAAGCTATAGAGACATGCTAGTGACAAGATCTATTTTCTCAATGTAGCGAGTCCTAGAACCGGGTATACGAAGAATTATAATTATTATTGAGTACTGAATATTAATACTTTTCAAAACTATATTTGTTATCTATCTATCTATCTATCTATCTATCTATCTATCTATCTATCTATTTATCTATCTATCTATCTATTTAGTCAGCTAAGCCAGTGGAGGATGGAGACGAGAAAAAATTAAAATATAAAAATTAATGAACGGACTGACATAGATAGATAGATAGATAGATAGATAGATAGATAGATAGATAGGAACAGACTGAGATAGATAGGAACAGACTGAGATAGATAGGAACAGACTGAGATAGATAGATAGATAGATAAATAGATAGATAGATAGCCCCCCGCACGTCAGTGGCGGCACCGTCTTGCTTGGGGGGAAATGATTAAAAAAAAAAGAGAATGATTTCGAAAATCGTCCAAATCTACAAGCAAAATCATGGCTCACAATCATCAAGGAGACTCCACATTATATGAAAATCATGAATGAGAAGCAGAAGAAAAGATGCTACTGGATTTTCATATTTTTTTCAATAATCATATCGCCCCAAGCAAAGCAGTTTACTGCCACTGGTACGCAGGGCGTTACATAGGAGGAAAGTTATGAGAAAGAGTAACAGGTTATAGGAGGTGTCAGATGTAAGAGAAGGATGAGAATACTGATGAGAGTGGATTGGATGGAGAAAGGAGCATGGGAGAGAGGATGCAGGTTAGTGAGATAGGAGATGACTATTGACATTACATTTAAATTCTCGGAGATTGTAGCTGTCGGGAAAGCAAATAAGCGGAAGGGAATTCCACAGGCCGGAAGTGCGAGAAAAGAAGCTGATGCAGTAGAATTTGCGTTTACATTTTATTGGTTTCACAGTAAAAGGGTGGGACCTAGTTGCTAATCTTGTGGCTCGAGTAAATTCATACATAGGGGACACCAGAGAGCTAAGTTCATCGACGCAGAAGCCGTGAAAGTATTTGTAGAAGAGACACAGGGAAGCCACATTGCGCCGGTGAGAAAGTGATTGTATCTTAGCTGCCAAGTCGGGATTGATCAAATTACAGATTCTCCGTTGGATTTTATCAAGGATCTCTAGGTGGATAGCAGGGGCATCCGACCAGATATGCCAGCAGTATTCAATGCACGGGCGGATAGTGGATTTATATATTTGCAGGATGTTTTCAGACGGATAAACTTCCTGTCTCTACACAGAGAACCGACCTTCTTAGCAGCGGATTTAGCTATGGATTTTATATAGTCATTCCACTTGAGGTCTGTTGTGAGAGGTAACCAGAGGAGGCGAAGTGTTTTGCTTTCAGGGAGACTAGCCTGATCCATGCTATTTTTAATTCGTTTTAATGTTCATTTTTATTTTTATTTTTTTGTTAAAATCTAATTGATCGATTTAGTTACATTACTGATGAGTTTAAAGCTTATTAAATTTCGTTCACGGCCAGTTATGCCTGGAGTTAAAATTAAAATCTTTCTCTCCACAAGAGTTGATCTTTTTATAAGGAGTAAGAATGTTGATTGAACTTTTCCTAGGGAAATGGGACATAAAATGTTTGGGAAGCACCGACAACGAGGATCAGAAATGTATCCACTCCAAGACTATCGCCCGGTTCACACTCCACCCTCGTCTATTGAACAGGTGAAAAGGCTCATCCCTTTTTCCTGTTTAGGATGCGGTTTCCGGTTTTCTCTTTTTCAATCTTCTCACTTTCTTTTTTTTTTTCAATTGGTATAGATAGATCTATCTATCGCCCGGTTCACACTCTAACCACGTCTATGGAACAGGTTAAGAGGCTTGTCCCTTGTTCCCTGTTTAGGGTGTGGTTTCCAGCTTTCTCTTTTCCGATCTTTTCACTATTACATCCTTGTCTTGCTCTTTCTCTTTCATCCACTGTAGCTGGCTCGTTTTTGTCTTCACTCTCCCCCTGTCTAAAACTTTATCTCTCTTATGTAGCCCCCTGCACATCAGTGGCATTACCGCCTTGCTCGGGGTGATACGATTAAAAACAAAAAGACATTAGCTAAGCGCTAATAAGTTCACTAAATCCTAAATAAAAGCCTTTCATGATTCTTATCTGATTTGGTGTCTAATCTTCGGGAAAAATGACTATAGAATACCCTGTCCTCAGACCTCAAATGGAACCACTATATTGAATCCATAGCAAAATCTACTGCTAAGAAGGTTGGATCACTATGTGGATCCAGGATGTTTTTTCCACCTGAATCCATCCTGCATATATACAAGTCAACCATCCGTCCGTGCATGGAGTACTGCTGCCATTTATGGTCAGGTGCCCCTGCCGTTCTCCTCAGTGTTCTTGACAGGCTCCAAAGGAGAGTCTGTAATGTGATAGGTACTGATCTGGCGGCTCGACTGCAGCCATTTCCCCATCGTCGAAATGTGGCCTCCCTTTGTCTGTTCTATAAACACTTTCATGGCTTCTGCTCAGACGAACTTAAGTCATTGATGCCTCCTCAACAGGAGTTTACCCGTGCAACCAGACTGGCAACTGGATCCCACCCATTCACAGTCAGGTTAACCAAATGCAGACGACAATTCTACTCCTGTAGCTTCTCTCGCACTTCCCGCCTGTGGAACTCGCTCCCGTATTCTTGCTTTCCTGACGGCTACAACCTACAGAAATTTAAATGCAAAGTCAATACTCATCTACTAACCACTGGACTCTAGCTCTCTCCTCACCCCCGTATAACCTTCCCTTTCTCTCCACCTATGTATCTGTCATCGCACCTGCTTTCTCAGCTTTCTATTGTTCCTTTCTAACTAGTTTGTACTCCTTACTCTTTTCTTATTAATCTTTTTACAGTTATGTAGCCCCCTGCACATCAGTGGCGTTTCCGCCTTGCTCGGGGTGAGATGATTAAAAAAAATGAATAATGACTGACATTGTTTTGATATCAGACGGCCGATACTATTACATCTAATAATAACAATCGTTCAATGACGTTTTGGGAGAAAAGATAATTACAAAGGAGAATTTCAAAGAAAAAAATAGACAAAATACAAAATAACCTTATTCCTAACCAAAATCATGCGTTCAATCTTAAATTAAAAGAAAATTTTAATAATAGGCTTATGACGGCGGATGTGCATTGTGGTGCATTGGATATCGGCACGGAACGACAAATCGGGGAGCCGAGTTCGAATTCCAGTTGAATTCATTGCATTCACTTACGCGCAAATACCCTTGGGAAAGGTATTAATCCGTCTATTCCTTTCAGTTATGTCTACCGCAGAAAGCAATGGCAACCTACTGTGGGATAATCTTCTGCCCAGTCAGATCGCCCAAAGCGTGTATCACGTATGGCACTTAACTGACTGACTGAATATAATAGTTGGAATAATGATTAAGGCTTCTACTGGTCATAAAGTGGGGGATCAGTTTATTACTTCATAACAATAGGAAACTGATCCCCCCCACTAATTACCACTTAATAATGCATCTTCTCTGCCTTTGACTATGAGTCAAATAACAGGACAGATTGGGTTCTATAGCCCTGGTCGGCAACCAGTCTACCGCAGAAATGGCAACCTACTGAGGGATAATCTTCTTCTCTTTCGAGACATGATCGCCCAAAGCGTGTATCACGTATGGCACTTAACTGACTGACTGACTATGACGTGCAAAAATTTATTTAGAAAAGGTATATAAAGATAATGGTAGCGGCCAGCACCGTAAATTCAAGACTTGGAAATGAACAGACCCATATTACTAATTGTTGTGGCTAATCTTTGTTGCCAAGTTATTGTAGCCTGTGAGGGCCCGGAAGTAAGACACGGAAACAAAAAGTTAAGTTCAAACAGTGTATTAGAATAAAAGAACATATATACAATAATAAGTTTTAGTAATCAGCAAAATAAAAATGTAAATCCGAACGGTATTGTTACGCTGCGTCTTGACTGCCTCTTGACCGTCACCCGACTGCCCAAGTGCTGCATCCCCGGAAGTCATGCAGGTTATTTATTGACGTAGGAAGAGTCCATTCCCTTTCACTTATATAGTAATATAGATGATGAATCAGTGTAAACACTAACGAAGTTATTCATACTAAGGCTACATGAATTATCAGAGCTTGAAACGGACATGATTAATGGACACTTCATTTCGGAAATCTTAGGGAAGTTTGTCAAATCTCAGATTTAAAGTATCTACTAGTAATACCTGGTAGAAGGTAATACGGTCAACCGCAAATAGTGCTGTGCTCGAATTTTTATCATTAATGATCGTGATTAAATTGGATAAACGACAAATGACTTGGTCCAAATCCCACCCAAATTCAATGTAGTTAGTAGAAAAAGCATATTCAGTAGGAGAGTCCAGTGTTCTTTAGCTTCCACAGGATATGAGATCAGAATAACCCTTGGTTTACACTAGAACACGTGACATAACGGTTCATTTAGGATTGTGACGTCGCTGATTGGTCGCTAGAAGAGCGACAACAGATGATGTCTGAAGAGTCACAATTCCAATTAATCGCATGATTCGGACGTGTCGCAGACTCCATAAGGCCACTGACTGCTAATGTCAATAAAGCACTATGCATACTGGAGGTTGTT
>JBBBDQ010001186.1:3117500-3165000 GCA_037127315.1 Ascarosepion bandense
AATAGAGCTTTTTGGAAATCTCGTGCCGCACTCTCTGCGCCAGTCTGCTGTTGTGATTTGTCTCACAAGGAGTGACTGGCTCTACACAACCATTCATCACAATGATCAAATCATCCTTAAGGGTATTCTAGTGGTTCACTTCTAAACTGGCCCCTCATATGTCGAAATCAATGAGAGAATCTAAATGATATTGGCTAGTTTTCGTTCCATGAGACATGTTACGGATGTCTTAATTATCTTTTTGTTCAGTTCTGCTGTTGCCAGGTATTGAACTCACAACTTTTTTAGATTAACGATTTTATCTACTGAACAATGTGTCTTTGAAGACATCAGTATGCGAATTTTTTGTATCTATATATCTTTTTCCCTTCAATATTGTTCTTGATATATAATAAATTATATAACGTTATCTAATATATATATATATATATATATATATATATATACATCAGCATGCGGTGTAGATATAGAAGAATTCAAAGGAGTATTCTGTACATACAGTGGTAGGATAACTCTCTAAGAGAGCTCTAAATATATATGTACATAAATACATATAGAGCAAATATAAGAAAAAATTTAGGCAGAGACGTTATTTCATAGTAAATCGGGGGTTTGAGCCTATTTCAGGCGAACCATCATCAGCTTCCGTCTTTATTGTACAAAAGATTTTACACGAATGAAATTCACAAAAACCTAAAAAAATCGTTTTTCAGGTCTTTGTGAATTTCATTCGTTTAAAATCTTTTGTACAATAAAGATGGAAGCTGATGATGGTTCGCCTGAAATAGGCCCATACCCCCGATTTACTATGAAATAACTTCTCGGCCTAAATTTTTCTTAAGTAACTGGTGCCTCCTCAACAGGTGTTTACTGGTGCAACCAGACTGGCAACTGGGTCCCACCCATTCAGAGTCAGGTTAGCCAAATGCAGACGACAATTCTACTCCTGCAGCTTCTTCTCTCGCACATCCCGCCTATGGAACTCGCTCCCGTATTCTTGCTTTCCTGACTACTACAACCTCCAGAAATTTAAATGCAAAGTCAATACTCATCTACTAACCACTGGACTCTAGCTCTCTCCCCACCCCCGTATAACCTTCCCTTTCTCTCCACCTATGTATCTGTTATCGCACCTGCTTTCTCAGCTTTCTATTGCTCCTTTCTAACTAGTTTGTACTCCTCACTCTTTTCTAATCAATCTTTTTACAGTTATGTAGCCCCCTGCACATCCGCCTTGCTCGGGGTGAAATGATTAAAATATATATATATATTCAAAGAATTTGTTACTTTAATTGAGCAGATTCATGCCGATTTCAAAGTTTGGTGAGGACACCCTTAAGACTCGTCAGTGCTAGGGTGCCAATCTGTTCAGTTAAAGTCACATACTCGGTGTGCTTATCAACGCTTTATCTTCATCCTGATATCGAGCACTTTACGATAAAATCCTACTTACCAAAATACATTTTTTTCAGTAAAACCACTGAAGAAACAACAAACAATTATATATATATATATGTATATATATATATATATATATATATATATATATATATATATATATATATATTCAGATACTTTAATCCAAGCGGAAAAAGCAGGAAAGTAAATTCCAAAAACCCGATCCTAATTAATATTAAAATTTTATTTTAATATTAAAAAATGATACAGGAAGAGAGCTCCATGTAATAAAATATTACGGAGCAAATATAAATTAAATAGGATTAATACAAAGATGTTGAATGACCATTTCGATATGAAATCCCCACAGGGGATAACACATCACCTCCGCAACAAAAAAATCCTTTCTGAAACTGGAGAAAAAAATAAGTCTATTTTTCCTTTTTAAATAGATTTGCCAAAAAATTAAAAAGAAAGAAAAAGAAAAAAGAAAAAGAAAAAGATAAAATTTCCTTTTTTGCGAACCCAGACGATGCAAATTTTTCTTTTCTTGTTTATTTTATTTTATTTTATTTTATCTTCATCTTTTTTTCTCTCCCTTCTTTGTTTTTAATTTTTTTGCAAATCTATTTAAAAAGGAAAAATAGACTGATTTTTTTCTCCAGTTTCAGAAAGGATTTTTTTGTTGCTGAGGTCATGTGTTATCTCCTGTGGGGATTTCATATCGAAATGGTCATTCAACATCCTTGAATTAATCCTATTTAATTTATATACATATATATATATATATATATATATATATATATATATATATATATATATCAGCATGCGGTGTAGATATAGAAGAATCCAAAGGACAATCCTGTACATACAGTGGTAGGATAACTCTATAAGAGAGCTCTAAATATATATGTATATAAATACACATAGAGCAAATATAAGAAAAATTAGGCGAACCATCATCAGCTTCCGTCTTTATTGTACAAAAGATGTAAAATCTTTTGTACAATAAAGACGGAAGCAGATGATGGTTCGCCTGAAATAGGCCTATACTCCCGATTTACCATGAAATAATGTGTCTGCCTTAATTTTTCTTATATATCTAGCCTTTGAGATTTGAAAAAGAAATCACTCGACCGGCGGTCGAGAACGAGGGAAAATTTATTCGCCCCAAGATCATTTTACTCGACCGACTCCATTTTCTTAATAGTCGCGTTACGTAAACACAGCGTGAATCACTGACAAAACAAAAAATGAAATTTTAATTAAAATTTCGAACATGTTAGAAAGGATTTAAAGATTTTTAAAAATAATAAAAAAAAAATTTGATCTTTCCTCTGAATAATAGCATAAACATTTTGATGATAAAACTTTGTTTTTATTAAGGTTGAGCCCTTTTAAAATCATGATATCCTGTTTTTGGGGGTTTTTTTTTTGACAATTGAGTAGAGGTACCTAAATTCTAAACGATTTTCTATAAAAATATTACTCACTTGTATAATTTGTTTTTGGGCGCATGGTTGAAAAAAGTATGCATACTTTTTTTTCTTTCTTTCAAATATTCATTGTTATTGTCGTAAGCGGGGAGGAAATTTAGGATAATATTTTTCCAAGTCAGCTTCAATCTGGGTGACAGAGACATTTCGGCTCCACTCTGGAAGCGTTAATTAAACGAATGTTTACTTTGACCGGGACAATAAAAGTTAAGAGTTCAAGAATATCATGGTAAGGTAAAGTAACTTGTGAATCTTCAATGGGATTCTTTTGGGTTGTGAATGAATTAGATTTCTATTTTCATTGCGAGTTTTTTAATCGACTGCGGGCGAGTAAAGCAACTTTAATTGCTCAATTAAGTTTTTAATCATCTGAGTGGATATATATACCAATCCCCTCATGCCACTATACCCTCATGTGACCAAGAACCACACCACCACCCTTTTGTCACCGTCTGCGGCCATCCGCCATGTTAAAAATGGACTTGTCTCTTTGGTTTAATTTTCTGTTTAATTCCACTGTTAATAATTTAAATGTTCTATGTTCACTAAATATTAAATGTTCATTCTTTGATAATGGCTTATGTAAGCCGAAAGCTCAGACCCAATAAAAAAATCAACAATTACTGCGATTACTTGTCGTCTTTTAACGATAGCACTATCAAGCTTCTCAGATTATACGAAAGGATCCTACAAAAAATAAATAGAAAAAACTTGTATATATTATTCAAAGAAACCTGTATTAATGAAAAAATGCTGCCAAAATACACACAATTTTTATATATATATATATCATCTAAACAATCGCACCAAGCTACCTGGGTTTCTACGCGAAGCTTAGTTGCTAACACATCACTCAAAAAGTCCGGTGCCTAATATATAGTTGGCGGCACTAATAAAAATCCATATGATTTTTATGAGGAACTAACGTGTAAATGGCACCTGACAAAATTGTGCCTAATCAGATTATTAGCTTTCAAATTACAGTTGTTTAATTGAAGCTACTGTTGCAAATTTTCAAAACAATGGAAAAATCTGAATTTCGTGTGTTGATAAAGCATTGCTTTCTGATGGAGAAAATATTGTTCAAGCAAAGCAATGGCTTAATAAGTGTTGTTCGGACTTTGATCCGTCGAAAACAACGGTTAAGAGGTGCTATGCTGACTTTAAATGCAGTCGTACCGACACAAATAATGATGAACGCTCTGGTCGTCCAAAATCGGCAGTTGTCCAGAAAAACACAAAAATATCCACAAATTCGTTTTGGCTGATAATAAATTCACGTTGTTTGAGATATCAGAGAAATTAAACATATCCGAAGGCAGTGTATTCACCATTTTGAATGAATATTTGTCAATAAGAAAGCTATGTTCAATGTGGGTGCCGCATCGACAATTTAGAATGTTGTTTGCAACTATTTCAACGCAACAAGGAGTTTTTGCGTAAATTTGTGACAATGGATAAAACATGGATTCACTACTTTACTCCAGTGTCAAATCGGCAGCCAGCTGAGTAGACAGTAGCAGGTGAAAGCCATCCAAAGCGGCCAAAGACGCAAACATCAGCAGGTTTTGGCTTCCGTATTTTGGGATGGACAAAATATTTTGTTCATCAATTAACGTAAGAAAGGAAAAACTATCGACAGCGAATATTATGTAGCATTATTGGTACGTTCGAAAGAAGAAATCGCCAAAAAAGGCAACAAATGAAGAAAAAAGTAATCTTTCACCAAGACAACGCACCGTGTCACAAGTCGACCGCAACGATGGCAAAACACTTTCACTTCCGCATCTACCCTATTCTCCAGATCTGACCCCCAGAGAATACTGGCTGCTTGCAGACCTTAAAAGAATGCTCCAGGGGAAGAGATTTGACGACAATGAATAATTGATATGGGAAACTGAGGCGTAATTTGAGGTCAAAGACAAATCGTTCTACGAAAAAAGCATCGAATTGTTAGAGAAGCGTTGGATTCAGTGAATCACCCTAGAAGGAGACTATGTTGATGAATAAAGTCGAATTTTGCCTAAAAGTTGTTGGTTTATTAGTTAAGCCCTGGATTTATTGAGTAATTTGTTAAGTATGTTTTGTTCTACTTACTTTTTTTACTGATTTTTGTCTCGAGCACTTTCTTATCGTATCTTCGAGAGCGGATGTTTTCCGTTTCTTTCTCTTTTGTTGACACACACACACACACACACACACACACACACACACACACACACACACATATATATATATATATACACATATATATATATATAAGTATATATATATTTATATGTATATACATATATATATATATGTATATATATATATATGTATATACATATATATATGTACTAGCAGTGTAGCCCGGCGTTGCTCGGGTATAATGAAAGCTTTAAAACTAATCCATGGTCCTTGAGCTCAGACTCTTTGGACGTTGGCACAAAAGACTAAAAAGTTTCCAGTTAAAGCGAAACCGTAGACTGAAAGAAAATCAATGGATGTAAGTCAAATTCTGATTTCCTGGTATCGATTTAATCATATATATATATATATATATTATCGATTTTCTGCACTATTTTAAGAACCGCAACCTTGAAACTTCTGAAAATCGTTTTTTATGTCTTTGTCTATGAGTGCATCAAATTTGATTAAAATCGGACCACTCCTTCTATAACCCGATTTTTTCGATTATCGATTTTCGATATTTATCGGGAGTACCTCGACAGAAAACCTAACTAAGATCACTCGCAAACGCTTGTAGTAGAACTGTGTAAATTTTCAAGAAAATCGGTTCAGCCGTTTCGGATTCTATAGGTAACGGATACACACACACACACAGACAAAGTTCCATTTATAAATAAGTTTAGATTAGATAGATATATATATGTATACGTATATACATATATATATGTATATATATGTATATGTATGTATATATATATATATATGTATATGTATATGTATATATATATATATGTATATATATATATATATGTGTGTATGTATATACATATATATATGCATATATATATGGATATGGATATCCATATATATATGTGCATATATATGTAATAACATGTATATGTATATACATATATATATATTTAGTATATCGAGGAAGCAAGTAATTTTCTAGACATATGCTATTAAATATAAGAGACAATGAATGTCTATTACGTTTAATCATGAGCCGTTCTAAACGTCGTATTTTTGCTTTAATTTCAGTTGAAAATAAAGACAAAAATTCTCCAACATTTGGATAATTATTTATTGGTTTTATTCTAAGCTTTGTATATACATGTATATATGTACATATATATGCATATATATATATATATATATATATATATATATATATATGTAGTTAGATATGTCCTCTCCGTAAACAGCAAGGATAACCCAACAAGATTCACTTAATATAAAATAGTGTTTTATCTATATAGAGAGTTCAATGGATGTTGTCCAGAGCAAGATGCTATTTATAATGGTAAACTCAACTGGTCATTTAAATTGGTTCATAAATTTAAACCAAGTTAAATGACATGTTGAGTTTGCCTTTATAAATATGTATATATATATATATATATATCTTTATATATATATATATATATATATATATATATATATAAAGTCTTTGCTCTACTTTTGTATATCTTTTGTACTTTGTATCGAGCACTTTTTCTTGTGGTTGGTTCCGTTTGGGGTTTTTTTCTTTAATGCGGAGTATTGAATGTTTTGTTCTTATTCCGCGGATTTCTTTTTTTTCTCCCCATTCATCCGACGCCTCAGTGCATCGGATTGTAACGGAATTAGGTTCTGTTTGTTAATGGTTTTTTTAAAGGTTTATCTTAGTATAAATTTACAACCTAAATACTTACAGAGTCTATTTAGTTATTTTGATTATGATTATATATATATATATATATATAGATATGTGTGTGTGTCTGTGTCTCTGTATGTGCGTGTGTATGATATTTAAAGTAAATATTATTTTTGAAGTAAATATTACTTTTTTCTGTTTACCATTAGTACTTAGCGTGGACTGGAAATTTTTGCGAGCCATGATCATCCATGTTTTGAAGGGACACGTTACATACAAGGACCGATCTCCATAAATTCCGTAGCCTTTGTAGAAATAAGCCATAGTCGTTATTGCAGTATGGCATGCACTCTTTAAATGTTTTTTCCTATTCGCAACTCCTACTCGTTGCCACATCCTGAAAAAATTGTCACACGGGCTGCAGAATGTAACGGCGTAAGAGAACAAGAATGTCAGATGCAAACTATCAGATTCTATAAATTCCCCACGGAACGGTTACAATATGAGCAGATATTAAATATGCTTTTATACGTCCATTTTTTTGTTGTTTGTTCTCTTGCGAACGAGACGACAACGAGACATTAATTCTGATGAACGCGATCTCGTTATCATTACGTAATCGTAATTATTCGTTTTAAGCATTATGCCTACATTTAAAACATCTTTCTTTCTCTCTCTCTTTCTTTCAACACTTTCTTTTTTTCTCTTTTTCTCTCTTTTTCTCCCCTCTCATCTTTTTCTTCTACACTTTCTTTTTGCCTCCGCCTCTTCTTTTTTTCTCCCCTTCATGTTTAACATTCTGCCAACTTTTCATTTATTTTTCTTCCTTAGCTTTTATTTCCTCCTCTTGATTAATGCTTTTTCTTTATTTTTTTTTCCCCCGGTTTCTCTTTATTCATTTGACCTCTTTTTTCTTTTCCCAACAATTAAAAATATTTTTATCACCCTTTTTAGTAGCCATATTTCTTGTTTTGTCTTTTTGTAATTGTTCTTCCTTCTTTCTTTTGCTTCTTCTTCTTTTTCCTTTTTTTTATTTTCTTCTTCTTTTTCCTTTTCTTATTTTCTTCTTTTCCATCATCTTGATGTTCTTCCCTATTTTCTTCTTTTTTATCTCTTCTTTTTCTTCTCCCTCTTCTTCTTCTTAATCTTATTCTTCTTCCTATTGGTGTTTTCTTTTCCTTCTTTTTTTTCTTCTTCTACTCCTTCTTCTTCTCGCTGTTATTCTCCTTCTTTTCTTTGTATTCATTCTTTTCTTTTCCATTCTTATTATTAACCTACCCATCACTATTCTTTATTCTTTTTCCTTTTTTCGTCTTTTCTCTCTCATTATTTATATTTATGCGTTCTTTTTAACTTTCATTCTTTTCTTTTTTTTCCTTTTTCATTTTTTCTTTCATTTTCACTTCAGTTTTCTTTTCATTCTTAATATCTAGATATTTTTTGTTGTTGTTCTTTCTTTTCTCCTTTTTTCTTCTTTCGTCGACTTCCTCTTTTTCATTTTATATTGTTAACCTCTTCGTTCAATTTTAAATAACTAGCGAGACCCGTGGAATTTCCACGGAAGGATAATTATGATTTCCTGGAAAAACATTTACTTTGTCAAACTACAAATGATAGTAACGTCTTCAAACATCAAGGTATTGAATAATGAAATAACGATAACACAGAGTGTAATTTTATTAAAATAGCTATAAAAGTAATGTCCATAGAAACTACTTTATTGTGTGAGATTTTAAAAGAAACAGTTTTTTTATTACTGAAAAAATCATGGCTTCTGAGTACATTTTTATCAAGATTTTTAAAAAATAATTATTTCAAAAATAATTTAATTCATTTTTGAATGAGTAATGATAGTTTCCTTGAAATCCGACAATTATTTGATTTTTGCGAGAATTTCCAAATTAATGTGTTTGTCACAGAATAAAAAGCATGATGCAATCATTACGTTTCCGTTGTAAAACAGTCGTAACGTTTCTTTAGCCACTAACACAAATCAAAACAAAACTTTCTGACAAAATTTCAAAAATGTTAGAAGGGATTAAAATTTAAAAATAATAATTAAATTTACTTTAAAGGCTTCTGTGTCCATTGTAAACAGAAAACAACAACTGAGTAATAGCCAAGGGTGTAGTGGGCAGAAATTTCGTTATTAGGTCGCAGGATACGTCAACAAACCTACCTATTTTTACTATATTGTATAGTACACACACATAGACACACACACAATTACTCTACAACCACCAGCTTAAGCTGCCACTGATACGATAATGCTATAAACTCTCTCCTCTTACTCTCTCATCTCTTTACTACCCTTCCGTTTGGTAAAGGTGAGCGAAAGGCTGGGGAGAGTAAAAAGATAGAGGGGAAGGAAAAGCTCGTGTAGAGAGTGTGGTGTAACTGACGGAGGAACTAAGTAACTAAGGAAGGAACAAGCAGAATTATGATATCTATAACCTATCTCTTTTTGTATCACATCTTCTTCTGATGTTTTTCGTTCTCTTTTGCTCACTATCAATTTCTATTATTTTCCCTATTTTTCATTTTCATTTTCCATCGTTTTTTCATTTTGTTTTTCATGTATCTTTCGCATATTCATTCTGTTTCCTTTTTTATTTAAATTTTACATTTTCATCCTTTTTTCTTTTTCATTTATCTTTTTCATTTTCATTCTTTTTATTTTTCATTTGTCTTTTAAATTTTCATTCTTTTTTTCATATAAATTTTACATTTTCATTCTTTTCCTTTTTCATTTATCGTTTACATTTTCATTCATTTAAATTTACATTTTCATTCTTTCTTCTATTTTCTTTTATTTCTTACATTTTCATTCTTTTTTCTTTTTTCATTTATTTTTTACATTTTCATCCTTTTTTCTAAATTTAAATTTTACATTTTCATTCTTTTTTTTTATTCATTTATCTTTTACATTTTCATTCATTTTTTTATTTTTCATTTAAATTTACATTTTCATTCATTTTTCTATTTTCTTTTATTTTTACATTTTCATTCTTTTTCATTTTTAATTTAAATTTTACATTTTCATTCTTTTTTCTTTTTTCTTTTTTCTTTTTCTTATTTATCTTTTACATTTTTCTTTTTTTCTTTTTTTCATTTAAATTTAACATTTTCATTCTTTTTTCTTTTTTCATTTATCTGTTTCATTTTCATCCTTTTTTCTTTTTTCATTTATCTTTTACATTTTCATTCTTTTTCTTTTTCATTTATCTTTTACATTTTCATTCTTCTTTCCTTTCTTCATTTATCTTTTACATTTTCATTCTTTTTTATTTTTATTTTTGATGTCAATTTTCTCCTTTTGTATCTTTTTTTTTTACTTTCTTTATCTTTTTTCACTGTTATTTTCTTCTTACTTTTTTCTTAGTTTCTCTTTTATTTCTTTTTCATCTCCAGCTGAAGTATTTCTCTTTCAAACATACGTGAGAGATTAAAATAAAAATAAGAGGTGAATTCTTAGGCCGGGTTGAGTTGTGGGTGTGAAGCGTGGGGAGTGATCCTTTTCCCTAATGGCACATACGGGTTAGCACTGTCGGTATCATTGACACCATAAAGAAGAAGAGAACCTGATTAAATCTATAATTATCAGAATCACATTCCTCTCCTTCCTAAACGAAGCCTTGATACATTCTCTCAACGATCCAACTCTTGATGACGTAATTATGGCGTCAAATTAGACAAGGGTGTTTCCTGGTCGATGCAATACACTTTCAGAAAGACAGATGCGCTAACAATATCTGAAACATGAAAGATGCAAACATGAGGAAATAAATACCTCCCTTGAAGATGGTTCAGTTTACACGTGCCGGTAGCCAGAACTGAACGAGCGAACGTGGATTTCGGTTAATTTGGACAGAATGTAAATAGAAGTCGGTTAATTGGGACAGAATAGGAAGAGAATAAATTTGGCCCCAAAGGAGGGCATATTTAATGTTCTTTCTACTTTCTCCTTTCCTCCTTTTTTTTTTAATCGAATTACTCTGACGTGCCAAAGGTAACTGGATAACAGTATGTACAGGTATTAGTGGGTGATGGCACCGTAATAGAAGCCACGGAAACACCTAGACCGATATAAGTTCTACTCTGACGTCTGTTGATTCAGTGTGAGCGTCGACAACATGACATATGTAAGAAAAATTTGACTTTTTGTCTTTGGTTGCTAAGTGTTATTTCTTAATTGTTTCTGTCTAAAAAGCAAAGTAAGCGATTATTATGACCTTCAAACGATTATTATGACCTTCAAACGATTATTATGACCTTCAAACGATTATTATGACCTTCAAACTTTTGTGACATGGGTATGGATGTGCTGAAACTAAACTATTTTCAATTACATTCCAAACCGATTCAGCACTGCGTTACTGAAGGAGTGTTTTCTAGAACTTTCTAGAAGTATCAAGAGTTTTTTAAGTTTCAAGGATTTCTAGAACATTCTGGTAACATAGATGGCAGTATAAATACAGGAAACAATTCAGTTTACTTCTAACAGTAGCAGTTGCGCCCCAAGTAGAAAAATCGTGTGCGGTGTTTGAACTGGGCAGAATTGTGTGTACCAGACTGATGGGATCTACATGGTGGCGGCGAATGTTTTTATCAATACCATCAACAACAGTTATTTTTTATTTGTTTATGTCTAGAAAGTGTGAAACCTGGCTATAACTCCTACAAGCTTTATTTTTGTGACCAGGATAATGGATACTTCTGAAATTTACCTTTTCCCATTGAGAAAATTGACAAATGAAAACCTGGTATTCTCTTTCCCGCACAGTAGGGGCAGAACAACATAAACTGCTCCCGTCATTCATTCACTATTGCCGTTTGGCTTTACAAGAGTTGGTTGGAGGTGAAAGAATATCAGAGTAGAAGAACGTGCCGATGGTGTCAATTTGTTTATGGTGGACCGCAACTTGTTAGGAAGTGACCCACACATTTAATTTATGACCTTTCTCTGTGGCACATATGGAACGAGATATGCAGAATTTAGCTATGAAACTGCAATGGACTGCTGACTCTGTTATAATTTCGAGTGAGCCTTCTATAACATGTCCGTTATGCGTAGCCCTCTACATCCGCTGGTTCAGCAGTTAAGATAAATTTCTTTACCTGTTTGATATTGACACCCCTAATGCTTAGCTTAAACCCATGGTTCCCAAACTCGGGGTAAATTACCCCAGTGGGGTAATGAGCCCATATTTTGGGGGTTAAGGATGTTTGGTTTGGGAAGAGGCAATCAGCTTATAATTTCCCACTGTGTCCTTGGAATGAAGACCAAGGGACGTAGCAGACTCAACATGGCAAACGATGCCCGGATAGCCCTTTCAGTCACAAAGCCAAGAATAAATAAACTGGCACTGTCACAGAAAACACAAGCTCAACACTCACATTAAGAATCACGGCTGGGTTACAGCTACTATACCTCTGATTATTATAGATTGGTACTATTGCATTGAATAATTTCCATTAATTTTATCTGCTTTTGATGTATGAAAATATAATTACTTCTTTTCCTATATTACGGGTATTTGTTTATTGGAGTAATGGATAATAGTGAAATTGTATTTTGGGGTAATCGCAGCAAAATGGTTGGGAACCTATGTCTTAAACCCCAGATTGTCTCTTTTGCTGACAATCAATCTGTTTATTCTGTATCATTTATTTCATTCTAAACATGGGTATACATTCAAATTTAATAATCCTTACTGTTTGATATTTTTTATCACTATAACTGCGCATTGGGTAATATCAAAATGTCTTGCAAAGAAAAATAGAAAAATATGAATCCTAACAGGAATTATCTAGAATTACTTAAACCACTACCGTCTACGGCTATATCGTGTTGAATACACCGGTTCCCGCCCGATCACCGAAGTTAAGCAACATCGAGTCTGGTCAGTCCTTAGATGGATGACTATTTGAGAATATCAGGTGCTGTAAACGTAAGGACTAAGAATGGCCCACCGGTCCTCCAGATTTGGAGGTCGGACGCAGGGCTAACAACTCTGCCTCATAAAAAACAGTTTGTTACGGAAATAGTAATAAAAAGTTACTGCCCTGCACACCACTAGGTGTAAAAGGGTGAGGAGAGGAGGAGACTTAAACCACTGACGATATTTAGGAAGTTTATTTAAAATTGATCTCCAGTGATAGCCATTTAATCCATCTTGCACATTCATAAATCTACCATTCGTCTGTGTATTGAATATTGCTGTTATATCTAGTCTGCTGTCCTTACATTATATCTCAGGATTCTTGATAAAGTCCAAAGGAAGTTTTGTAACGTAATCGGTCCTGATCAGTTACCTCGACTTCAGACACCTTTCCACAGATGTGGCGTGGCTTAATCTTTGTCTTTTCTACAAGTATTTTTATGGCAATTCTTCTGATAAGCTTTCTTCCTTGGTGCCTCGATTGCATGAATGTGAGCGAGTTACTAGATTGGCAACTAGGTCTCACTGTTTTACTGTTGAACTAACGAGATACAACCGTAAGTTCTATTTTAAAAGTTTCTTTTCTCGTACTTCTCACCTGTGGAACTCTCCTTCCGGTTTCTTGCTTCTCTCACAGCTATAATCTTCAAAAATTTAAATGCAGCGCCAGACACGATCTTCTGTATTCCTGGCCACTGTTCAGTTATTGTCTTTTCTCTCCCAGTAAACCCTTGTGTATTAGTGGTAATATCGCCTTGCCTGGGGTGAAATGATTAAAAAATATTGATATAAATTCTGCAGATTTCTATGTGCTTTGGTTTATGTAGCAAGAGGGGTTTTGCATGTGAGGGAGTTATTAGTTCTACGCCCAGCCGAGTTTTTTAATAATCAATTCACCCCAAGCAACGCAGTACTGCCACTGGTGCAAAGAGAGTTACATAAGAGTTAAGTGATGAGAAAAGGAACAAGTTAAAGGGGGTGTCAGAGAATGGGTAAGAGAAGGATGAGAATAAAGGTGTGAAGAGAGCTGCGTGAGAGTAGAGAGGAAAGGGAAAAGAACATGGTACAAGGGTTATCAGGAAAAGTGTGTAAGTCAAGGTGATAAGTGATGGCAATTGACATTGCATTTAAATTGTTGGAGATTGTCAGAGAAGCAAGCACATGAAAGGGAATTCCACAGACAGAGAGTGCGAGAAAAGAAGCTGATAGAGTAGAAGTTGAGGTTACATTTGATTGGTTTCACTGTAAAAGGGTGGGACCTATTGCTAGCCTAGTAGCTCGGGTAAATTCACGCGGAATTTTCCTTTTCGTAGACTGGCTAAAATGATCTAAGAATGATTTTCTACTGACCACTAGATGGTAGTTGGAGAATATATGCATATAAACCACTCTAGAGGTATTTATATGGAAGCAAGCAGAAAGGGACCAACTGGAATTTGAACTTGATACACCTTGATAATCGCGCTTACTGTGTCGATATCCGCTACGCTATACGCACATCCCAACCTGATATAACTGACAGGAAAATAAAGACAAACTAAGAATAATCGGTTGCTTAGCAAACGAAACCCATAAGTAAATAGCATTCCGTAATTGATGATTGAAAGGAACGGATGTCCACACCTACTTGGCCGAACCATTTTCTGAGAGAAATCACTCGACACTTGCTTTAAGCTGTAAGTAATTTTCTTTTAGTCAAAGCTAAAGGGGAGCAGCTTGTTTCTGTGAAAGTGTTGAGAGACACAGACTCTTAGAGATTAAAGTTAGAAAATGTAAAAAAAACAAAAAAAACATGGTATCAGCTGAGTGGAAAATAATTACAACGAATTCAAAAATAGAAGAAAAAAATGCACTTGAAACAAATTACGAATTATTTCTTTATAACGGGTTTCCTGGATGTAGGCTAATGGTTAACGAGCTAATCTATTACTATTGAGTAATGATATTTTATCTCACTTGGTGTCTCACATTTCTGGCCTAGAGTCAAAAGTTAATAAACAAGACCCCAAACTTTAAAAATAATTTTGGTCAACAAATAAAACAGTAGAAACATACGCAAATCTCACGGTCACTGTCGGATTAGGGAGAAAAGAAGAAAAATTTGGGAAGGCATTTATTGTTTTTATTACTATCTTTCACCAAATACAAGGCCCAAGAGTCACTCAGTGTAGCTGGTTACTGAATGTAGCTGTGGCTGAGCAATAAAAGAAGCAAGAAGTTGTTTTTAGACCGTAACCATCTGAACGGGCATTCCAGACATCAAGACAAGCTCGCTTCGCTTTTCTTAAAGAAAAATATTCGTTTTCGGTTGGATTCGAACCATTGTTAGATCCGATGCGCATTAACAGACTCGGCAAAATTACTTACGTTTGAATACAGAACTGAGCAGGTACGAACATTTTGAAGAATTTTACGAACAGAATGTCGCTTGAACGCATGTTTCAGACTTTGTTTGAACGGTAATGCTACGCCGTAGCCGAGTCGTTTAAGGCACGTCAGATCCACCAACGGTTTCCATCTGCCTAGATGGATACATGTTTGGATCCAGGCGAAGAACGTACATATTTCTTTTATGAGATTCCTCGAATGGTAGACGAAAACAAATTAATATAATGTTTATTAAAAATCCGTTTGAAGGGAGCCATGCGACTATGGCTTAGTGGGTAGCGACTCCGACTAACACCAAATCGATCGAGTTTCGATCCCGGCCAGAAGCAAGTGGATGTGTCTAGCCACATTGATGAGCTGTGATACAGCGAAACAGGCTTATATGTGGATGACTAATATATTATGCTCTCATTACGATTAAGCTCTCTAGAGAATAAAAATTTTAAAAAGAGTTTCCACTTCTGCCAATATGCATGACTCTTCAGAAATGAATTGAGTTCTTTCGGTGATGGCTTGAGTATACACTGCTGATATCAGTCAGTCAGTCAGTTAAGTGCCATACGTGATACACGCTTGGGCGATCATGTCTCGAAAGAGACATGACTGACTGGGCAGAAGATTATGCCGCAGTAGTTTGCCATTGCTTTCTGCGGTAGACTGGTTGCCGACCAAGGCTATAGAACCCAATCTGTCCTATTATTTGACCGATAACTGGAAGGAAGAGACGGATTAATACTTTCCCAAGGGTATTTGTGCGTAAGTGAATGCAATGGATTCAACTGGAATTCGAACTCGGCTCCCCGTTCCGAGCCGATATCCACTGTACCACAACGCACATCCCTGCTGATATACAACACGTTAAATCTCCCTTCTCTGATTCCATTATATATATATATATATATATATATATATATATATATATATATATATATATATAAATGGATCAAAGACGGAAAAATATTAATGCCGATATAACAGCATATATACTGATGTACCTGCTGTCAAGTATGTTATATTAAAACAGATGGGAAAAATTAATACAAACCCCTGAGCGGAACAGGAGCGAAATATTATGCATATATATCGTTCATTCAGTAATGAATTTGAACAGTCTCAGCTACTGGAGTATGTTTACATTGTATATAACACGCTAAAAGTCCGCTTTCCTCTACCGAGTACCCATAGCTTAGAGGTAGAATCGCCAATTCGGTCGAGTTTTAATCCTGGTTAAAAGCAATCGGATGTCTAACCGTACTGATGAGCTGTGATACAGTAAAACGGATCTGTCTATCTGCGGATCACTATGAATATATATATATATATATGTGGTTGCCTGAATTAATAAATATATACATGAGGTTATAGACATGTAAAATACTATTATTCAAGTATTAATAAAAAGGTGCTCAATCTAGTATAAACAGAGCTATAAATATACATAGTGCACTACCTCGGTGCACGACTCGGAGTTTCATGCGTTATGTAATAATCAGGTGCATTTTTTCAAACTCAGTAGTAGGGCAATATATATATATATATATATATATATATATACATTGATTGATTGATTATTAATTTAGTTTTTGCTTATGATAAAATTAGACCAGTACATATTTGCATTAAAAGGTGTTCAATACAATTATATTGTAGAACTTCAGTATTGAATGAAAGAACAGAAATCATAAGTGCAACCATACCAAAAAATACTTATTAGGTTCATAAAACCCTGGATGAGAACGTTATAATTTTGTAATTTTAAAAATTGATCGTTCAAAAAATTCCGTTACGAGAACGTAAAAAAAAATCACCGTTACGTGAGCGTTCTTAAAAAAAAAAAAAGCGGTAAACGGTAAAAAGTTATTGAAAATCGCCTGAAGTCACCACATGGTAGAAACCCAGGTCGCGTAATAACTCGTTTATAAATGAATATATATATAAATTAAATTTTTTTAAAGTTTCGCCAAGCAGTTACTTCCACACAACTTACCACTACTAACCCAAGGGTCAGGACAAATACCTCCCACTACCAAGGAGAAATTAATACTAAATTTCTTCTCCTAAACCAACCCAATGAAAACCAATACATCCCAACCCCTTCTTTTATCTAAGTTAACCTCTGGGTTTTTAATCTTTCCTTATTCTCTGTTTATAAGTGGTCGAAGAATGCATGTCTTAAAATGACATGTTGAAAATTGGTATTTCCCCACTAAGTTTGATTTGAAATTACAGATAAATAAAGATACACACACACACATACGTACATATATATATATATATATATATATATATATATATATATATATCTGTGTGTTTAAGAAATTATCTTCAGATGCCAGCAAATAGTATCGCTTACTCAAACTATAAGTCATTTCTATCCTGACAAATCATGAGGATTTTCCCTGAGCATCTGTGAAATTCGTATGTTTTTGACTGCTCTGAGCGTGCCGCGTACATGCAAACTGATAATGGCTGCCCTCGCGTTGAACGACATCAAAAAAATTCCAGCAAAATAAACTTAAGGTGAAAAGGAAGCTGTCGGCTAATCACCGCTATCGGTGTTTATGTCGAACGGAAATTTACTGGAACAATCTACTAGTTGTGCATGACAGGAATAAAATAGCAAGGGAGGTTATTTTTCTTCTTTTTTCTAGGGCCCTTATCTCACCTGGGAGGAAAGACTTGTTGATTATTTTACTTCTGTTTCTTACCTTGGAACAGATTACCTTTTTCCTTCCTAATCTCTCATTATTTGTCTGACTTTCTTTCTATTTCCTCTCTTTTTCTTGGGCCTATAAGACTTTTTCTTTTAAATATCTCCTTGCCTCTTTTCAGTGGTCCCGTTCTTTCTTTCCTTCTTTCTTTCTCATTTAATTGTTTTCGTTCTGCTTTTTTTCATTTTTGTTTTATCTTCCTTTCTATAATTTCATGCAACTAACTTCGTTTTTACTCTTGACTTGGTGAGATTAAGATTGTAACATTCAGTGAAGCATGATCGCGGGAGTCTGTTTTATTAAACCGCAGTTCTTGAGAATAAAAAAAAAACTTTGAAGATACTACTCTTTCAACCTTTATTTCACTTTTCTCTTTATTTATTATTCTTCTTCTCCTTCTTCGTCTTTTTCTCCTCCTCCTCCTCCTCCTCCTCCTCCTCCTTAGTCTTCTTCTTCTTTTCCGCACAAATACCCTTGAGAAAGGTATTAATCAGTCTCTTACCTCCAGTTATGGGTTAAATAATAAGACGGATTGGGTTCTATAGCCTTAGATTGCAACAAGTCTACTGCAGAATGCAATGGAAACCTACTGCGGGATAATCTTCTGCCCAGTTAGTCATGTCTCTTTCGAGACATGATCGCTAAAAGGGTGTATCACGTATGGCATTTAACTGACTAACTGAATATAGTAGTTGAAAACATGATCAAGGCTTTCACGGGGCAGAAAGTGGTGGATTAGTTTTATGTTGTTATGAAGTAATAAACTGATCCCCCAGTAATTATTACTTAATAATATATCTCTTCCCCCTCTAGTTAAGAGTCAAATAATAGGACAAATTGGGTTCTATAGCCTTGGCTGTCAACCTGTCTACTGCAGAAAGCAATGGCAACCTGCTGCGACACAATCTTCTGCCCAGTCAGTCATGTCTCTTTCGTATGGTAATTAACTGACTGACTTATTTTTTCAAGGCTCTTTTTTTACATTTCATTTGAACAACACCAGGCAAAAAATCTACTATTGCTGAATATCATGCCTTCTATCACCCACACGCCATGGTTGTTTTATTTTTTCAGTCCATTTTTACATCACAGTCTTCTATTTGAGTTTTTACGGCTGGGTTTCGTTTGGATATTCTGTATGTATATACCATTTCGTTCAGCCGGCTTCTTACACTTCCCTCACAAAAATTGACTCTTGTATTCGGCCCATTTGTTTTGTATAGTTTCCAATTTAATGGGATAATACTTTGCGTTTTCTCTCCTGACTCCTTTGTGTCTTTCGTCGTCTACAAGAATGTTTCTTTTTGTAACCATTCCATTTCTTTTATATTTGAACCCAATTCCAGACATTGTTGACTGGGAACAACCGACGTCTTTCGCCACACCCCACTTATTGGAGTTTTACGATCGCTTCCAATTGTTTTAATGCTTCTTTTTAATTAATTATGGTCAAACTTTTGTTGGGGTCTGCAAGAACTCTCTTTTAACTGTAGACCGATTTGCAACTCTAGACTTTTGTTGGTATTTGTTTTCGAAATGCAAATTACAAGTTTGTTCTGTAATTTTCCCCCGATATTGTTTCATATTTTCTTCTGCATGGCACGGAAAAATATACTATTACTTTAAATATAAAATTATTTAATTTAATTAAGTTAATTTATTTTATGAAGCCGTAATATTAAACACACGCACACACATACACAACCCAACAAGAGTTTTATCTACGTTGAGCTCTTTGTTAAAATGCGAAGAAGAATCAGCTGATCTTTAAAATCTGTTCTCAGGATTCAATAATTTTGAGGATTTAACCTTACTTGACCCCATCAAAAGTTTGTGACAATCCCGAAACAATATTTTACCTAATGTTTATCGCCAGCAGTAAGGTCTCCTCTTTTTTCACACAATGGCTGACAATATGATGACCCCATCTGACCTGTCGCTTACACTTGTAAAATGTTTTTTCTCAATTCACTTCCCAGCCAGTTTCCAAGATTCTAAAAATTTGCAATACATTTTTTTCACAATTCATTAGCTGCGTTCATATTTTAATCGACAATAAACAATTTTAATATCTATTAAACTTATTTTCCTCTCTCATATTGGAACAAATAATCTGCACAATTACTAATACCATTAATAATAATTTCTTTCTCTCCGTCGTACGAAACTAGGGTTACATTTTTCCACATGTACAAATAGTGTTATAGAGTAAATAATACGACCTCAGTAATACAAATGAACTCGGATATACGCCTTGAATAAAGAACTCCACGTGATTAAAAAAAAAAGAAAACTCGTTGGAGTCAGTCTAGAGTATTTCCAACACACGTCACGACTAGTAGGCTAAGCAAAACTCAATATTACAGCCGCTAGAAAGGAGATATAACACTATTTTACTTAAACAGTTCTCATTGCTCAAGTATTATGTCCGGTATTTTTCCATTGAAAACCCCATGTCTATCGCTTAAATACTCTTCGTCATTTGTGAGAATGTTATGTAGCATTTAGGACCATATAGAAGATTAGGTATTAGTCTATTTCTGAGATTAAGAACTTACATTATTTACATTGCTCGGACTGTTATCCTCATCTTTATTGTCATATTCATGGAACGAGAAAAAATTATCCTATTGATTAAAATAAAGAGTTTGGTTCAAAAATCCAATCGCCTGATGAAGGTCGTAGAGTAAAACGTCCAAAAGTCGACAATAAAGATGGGGACAACAATCCGAATAATTTAAAGAAGATTAGATATTATACAACAGCGCAGGTTTAACCCACTTTTATTTGTTTTCTACAATACGATAGTTTGCTGTGTTTTTCATGCACCTTCGGATTTCTGTGCCATACTTTTATCATATGTTGCTGTACTAACCAGATGATTAAATATTTGTAACTGCTTGAATTTGGAATATTAATGCATAATTCACATCTTACCTCTCATAAAGACATCATCATCAGCGGTTCTCATATTGTGAAGACTATTTCTACCGAAATAAAATCTGATGTATTCTCTAGTTCTCTTAAGATCGTCTTTAAATGTTGAATAAATCCGATGAGAAAGCTCATTCTTTCCTTAAGCATTTTTGTGAAAGCCTTCCGAATTCAGGCTGCTTGTTACTATTAAGGCTATAGATTCCTCGAATACCTATTTAGTCTAAATCAAGTTCTACTATCTAAATTCATTTATAAGTGGAACTTTGTCTCTGTGTGTGGGTGTGTGTTTGTGTGTGTGGGTGTGTGTCCGTTACCTATAGACTCCGAAACGGCTGAACAAATTTTTTTGAAAATTTACACAGTTGTACTATAAGCGTCTGCTAGTGTTCTTAGCTCGGTTTTGTGTCGAGGTACCCCCGATAAATATCGAAAATCGATAATCGAAAAAATCGGGTTATAGAAGGAGTGGTCGGACTTTAATCAAATTTGATACACTCACAGACAAAGATATAAGAAACGATATTCAGAAGTTTCAAGGTTGCAGTTCTTACAATAGTGCAGAAAATTGATAATATATATATATATATATAAAAGGAAAGATGTGTTGTGTGTGTGTCTGTTTATCTGTCTGTATGTCCTTTTTACAAATCCACAATTTTTATCCGATTCTCACCAAATTTCACACAAATATTCTTTAGGCTGAGTCTGAGCTCTAGGACCATGGATTACTTTTAAAGCTTTCATTACACCCGAGCAACGCCGGGCTATACTGCTAGTTTAAAATAGTTCTTCGTCTTGTAACCCTATCAAATGACATTTACGTAATCTTTGAAACATAAGCATAAGTTTTACGGCCTTTTTTTTATCTCTCGCTCTGATAGAATTCGGATAATAGTAGCCACATTACTGGTTCCAGTATCTTGGACAAAGCCATGCTTGTTCTATTTCTAATATAATTCTGCTATGAGATCGACTCTTTAAAATCTCTATCTTGAATTTAATTAAGTAACCCATCAAGTTGATTCTGATTGTCTGCTAGTCCTGGCTATGACAATAAACTATATCCAGCAGCAATGTCTCTGGGAGATTGGAGGTATTGAAGAGAGTGTAATCACCACTTAAAGGCTGTTGTTCCCAGGTTCACCCTTTCTGTTCTAAACTGAAATAAACACACACACAGACAACCACACACACACACACACACACACACACACACACACACACACACATATATATATATATATATATATATATAGTGATCCAAAGGCAGATCTGTTTCGCTGTATCAATGCTCATCAGTACGGATAGACATACGATTGCTTTTAGCCAGATGTGTATATATATATATATATATATATATATATATATATATATATATATATATATAATTTAATTTAATTAAAAAGAATTTTGTCTTTCTGTATCTAAACTGAAAACACACACTGAAACACACATACACAAACCCGCATATATATATATATATATATATATATATATATATATATATATATATTTCTCCATTTCGCATATATATATATATATATATATATATATATATTCCAATTGTAAATGAGTAATATACTTTTCATTTGTAATAACTCGTTTACTAATGGAAAATATTCAAAAGTTCTACAATATAATTATATTGAACACTTTTTGATACAAATGTGCACTGGTCTAATCTTATTATGACCAGAAACTAAGTAATTAAAAAATCAAGATATATATATATAGATAGATAGATAGATAGATAGATAGATAGATAGATAGATAGATAGATAGAGAGAGAGATAGATACGTGCAGACGGAAGAATGCGAAAATGATACCAAAAAGAGTTGAGTTGAGAGCTTCAACTTCCTTTTCAGTAGGACATATAAAAAAAAGTATTGCAGTTTTCAATTGGTTAACATGTTGACATGTGACAAGCTGATCTTTGGAGCCCACGTTCTTCTATCGTTGTCTAAAATGAAACAGACAAACGGGTGTTAAATAATGCCTTTACGGGTGTTAAATAATGAAAGTTATGCAGAGACATATGCGAAAGAAAAATAAAAATCGGAAATTAAGTGGGAATGTTTCTTCGGGGCGAAAAATGATTTGCAAAAGTCAGACGAAAGTCGTTTGCAATCACATCACTAAGATTTACTCAGGGATACGAACGTTAAGCTCTCTGATTGGTTCAATTATATTTCGCAGCTGAATGCATTTACAAGTTGTGAAAAAACACAGCCTAACTGTCCTTATCGATTTAATAAGAAAACTTTCGTAAAATTGAGAAAGTAACTGCCCCTGGGGAAATATATATGTATATATTATGGCGACATAAATTTAATTAACTGTTAAGTGCGAATAAGCTTGGTTAAAAAAAAACACTTAAAAAATGTTATTTACAAAAATATGAATATATACTTACATAAGTATAATTTTTAATGTGCCTATACAGATTCAGATATTGATGTAATCACACTTCTCTTTCTCTCTTCCCCTTCCTCTCTCACTTAACATATATATATAAACTTATTTATAAATGTAACTTTGTGTGTGTATGTAGTGTGTGTGTGTGTGTCTCTGTGTGTGTGTGTGTCCGTTACCTATAGACTCCGAAACGGCTGTACCGATTTTCTTGAAAATATACACAGTTGTACTATAAGCGTCTGCTAGTGTACTTAGCTCGGTTTGGTGTCAAGGTACCCCCGATAAATATCGAAAATCGATAATCGAAAAAATCGGGTTATAGAAGGAGTGGTCCGATTTTAATCAAATTTGATACACTCATAGACAAAGACCTAAGAAACGATAATCAGAAGTTTCAAGGTTGCAGTTCTTACAATAGTGCAGAAAATCGATAATATATATATATGTATATATATATATATATATATATATATATATATATATATATAACAGGCAACATGTTTGTGCGTGTGTCCGTTTATCTGTCTGTATGTTTTTTTTATACAAATCCACAATTTTTATCCGATTCTCACCAAACTTCACACAAATATTCTTTAGACTGAGTCTGAGCTCCAGGACCATGGATTACGTTTAAAGCTTTCATTACACACGAGCAACGCTGGGATATACTGCTAGTATATATATATATATATATATATATATATATATATATATATATATATAATAACATAAATATGTTATAATATCACTATAAAGTAGCGATTTTGTTTCGACACTACTTGTGTCTTATCACTTGATAAGACACAAATAGTGTCGAAATAAAATAATAACTTTTATAGTGATATTATAACATTTATGTTATAATTTCTGAATAAATATTGTTAGCTCTACTTTGTATTGAGCACTTTTTTAGGAATAATGTTTCATTGGATACAGAATATTATTCCATCCATACTTAACCTATACTTATATACGGATGACTATATATGTATATATGTATATATATATATATTTTTTTTTTGAAACACCCAGTATATATATATATATATATATATATATATATATATATATATATATATACTGGGTGTTTCAAAAATAGGTGGAGTAACTTCAGGACTGTGTTCTAAATAATTAAAAAAATCCCCAATGAATATATGTCCGGAAACACTTGTTTTCTGAGTTCTAGGCTTTTCAAACATGTGCTAACCAGAATACATTTATCTCTCACTGGTGGTACTTAACTCGCTAGGCAGTGGACTAGACAACAACCAGATAGCTCTTTTGCTGCCAACTTGACAGGAGTTCTCCTTTGTTCCTCCCGTCTGAAGTGTTGCTGGACGAGTGTTAGTGGTGAATGTTGATTGGACATGTACTCAAGTCAGGAAACGACAGATATGCACATCATGTACCGTTTGGTGAACGGTAACACAGTATAATTCTTTACCAAGCAAGGTTATCACACCGACAATGTCTCAATAGGAAAACATTAGTGAATATCCATTGTTAAAACTGGGAACATGGAATCTCCGAACCTCTTGCTGGTGACAAAGGACGACCAAGGTCTACGACGCCTAAGGAAGAAGCAACAGATACGGGATATTGTGCATGATACTCCTGAAATCAACACATGACAGTTTGCAAGGCAAGTGGTTATTCCCTATTCGAATGTCTGGAGAGTATTGCGAGAAAACAGTTGTACGTATATCATCTACAACGTGTACAGATTTTGTCAGCAGGAGGTTACTCTGAACGAGTTGTGTTCTGCCAATGGTTCTTACTGCAATGCAGTGAAATTCTAAACTTTCCTGCCTTCGTTCTCGTCACAGATGAAGCACAATTTACACGGCACGGAATAATCAACTTCCACAATCAGCATGTAAAGGCAAAGGAAAATTTCACATGCAATTGTTATATCACGTCACCAACAGCGATTCTCAGTCAACATCTGGGTAGGTGTGGTTTGTGATAGGTTATTAGAACCTTATGTAGGCTTAAAGGCTTAAAGGTGATGCGTAGAAGCGCTTCTTGGAAAACAACATGCCTGATTTCTTGGACGATGTTCCAATGATCAATCGTCGACAACTGCAGTTCATGCATGATGGTGCTCCCGCACACTTCAATCACACAGAGCACAGATACCTAGATCGAAGGTTTACTGCTCGGTGAATAGGAAGAAGTTGACCAATTGCATGGCCTCCAAGCTCACCGGACATAAAACCCTTAGATCTCTACCTGTAGGCCCATTTGAAAGGACTGGCGCATTCATCTCCGCTTGATGATGTGGACACTCAGTTCGAAACATATGTAACACGCCAGGAATTTAGCACCCTCTTCGTGAGTCCATGAGTACGTCGATGTGACGCTTGCATTAAGCCAGAGAGTGCACATTTTGAACACTTGCTATCGGGCAAGTCTGTATGTGTCGGATGTGAAAAAGAAAGACTTTCTAGTTAGCATATGTTATAAGGCCTATAAGTCGGAAACTAAGCGTTTCCGGACATATGTCCAAGGGAAGTTTTCTAATTATTTCGATACAGGGAACAAAATCCTGAAATATCATTTATTTTTTAAACACACTGTATACATATGTATGAGTGGGCCCGTACCATCAAATGTGACAGGAATATATTCATATCGAAACGCCGTCTGAAATAAAATCAACATATATATTGATGCTCCTAAAATTAAGTATCCTACATACAGACATAAGAAAAAATCAAAACCCTCTGAGCGTGACAATATATATATATATATATATATATAATGATAATAATAATAATAATAATAATAATATTAACTATAGTAATAACAATACCAATAGTAACAGAACTAACTCTGCGAAACTAGTATTAATTAAGCTATAATTTAAATCGTCTTGTACAACCCACCGAGAACGAACTCGTAGGAAAAAAAAAGGGGAGTAAAAAAAGAAACAAACGAAGTACATGAACAAAAAGTCAAGCACTCGTCAGAAAGAAAAAAAAAACCCAAGACGAAAACCTTGGCACTGAAGCGCTCAATACGAAAGTAGAGCAAACAATTTCTCTGACGAGACGTAGGGCGAAATCGTGGTAGGTTGTTGGCTCTTGCTTAGATTTTTTGTATATATATATATATATACTTTAACAGTGCCTTATTATTTTATTTGTTTGCAGACAAATACAATAATAAGGCACTGTTAAAGTGCAAACACGTGGCAAGAAATTTGATAACTGGTAGTAAAGTTTAATAACTGGTAGTAAAGAGAATGAACTGAGTCAAGGTTGCCTCGCTATTGTCTCTCTCTCCCTCTCTTTCTCCATGAGCATGACATGAGGGAAATATTTATATATATTAGTCATCTACATACAAGCCTGTTTATCACAGCTCATCAGTGTGGCTAGACACATCCACTTGTTTTTGATTGGGATCGAAACTGGACCGATTTTGCGTTAGTCGGAGTCGCCACTCGCTAAGCCTTAGGTGCATGGAATCAGAGAAGGGAAATTATAACTTGTTGTATATCAATTGGAGTAGATAGTCTAAACAATCGCCCGGTTCACACTCCACCCACGTCTATTGAACAGGTGAAGAGGCTCATCCCTTGTTCCTTGTTTAGGATGTGGTTTCCGGCTTTCTCTTTTCCAATCTTTTCACTCTTTTCTTATTTTTTTCTTAATTGGAGTAGATAGACTAAACTATCGCCCGGTTCACACTCCACCCACGTCTATTGAACAGGTGAAGAGGCTCATCCCTTGTTCCTTGTTTAGGATGTGGTTTCCGGCTTTCTCTTTTCCAATCTTTTCATTCCTACGTAGCCCCCTGCGCTTCAGTGGCGTTACCGCCTTGCTCGGGGTGATATGATTAAAAAAAGAAAAATATTATCAAGAAATCACATTGATTAAGTGTGTATACACACGCCAGTCACCGAAAGAACTCACTTCATTTCTGAAGAGTCCCGCATATATCGCAGAGGTGGAAGCTGCTAAACGTTTAAAATGAGAGCATAATATTATATATAGTCATCCGCAGACAGATCTGTTTCGCTGTATCACAGCTCATCAGTACGGTTAGACTCCTATTGCTTTTAACCCAGGATTGAAAACCGACCGAATTGGCATCAGTCGGCGATTCAACCTCTGGGATATATATATAGACAGATAACAGAGGTTTTATTAGAGCAGAGAAGAGTGTCCAAAAGACGCGACAGGCTTGTTTTGATATTTATTAAGTATTCGGGTAAGTGATTTCTTTTTTCTTTTATTCTTTTAAATTTAGAAAGTTGAAGGTCGGGATACTATTTTATTTTTAAATGTAAGTTCACAACTCATCAAGGTACGTAAAATTATTGGACTATATTTTGAAAATTAACATTCAGTTGTGTTGACGCAACGTGAATTCTTGTGAAAAATCCGCCCTCTGAATGAACGATTTGCCAGATGGTTGGACGTTTTCAAGCAAGAAGGTTCTGTACGCGACCGGTCAAGTACCCGGAGACCACATTCAAGTCACACAGAAGAAAATACGGAACATTTATTGAACGGCATTAAAAAGGACAATATGTGCCATTTGAAGATACTATTTGTCGCTGAATCTGTCTCTAACAGTCATGCAGTCAGTCAGTTAAGTGCCATACTTGATACACGCTTAGGCGATGATGTCTCAAAAGAGACATGATCGGTTGGGCAGAAAATTATCCCGCAGTAGTTTGCCATTATTTTCCACGGTCGACTGGTTGCCAACCAATGCTATAGAACCCAATCGATCCTTTTATTTAACCTATAGCTGGAGGGAAAGGGGACGGATTAATAGCTTTCCCTAGGGTATTTGCGCGTAAGTGAATGCAACGAATTCAACCGTAATTCGAACTCGTCTCTCTGACTTCTCGTTCCACTGCTCTACAACACGCATCTAACGTCATTTCATCGCATTATTTATACCAGGATCCAATAGATTACAGCGGCATTGTATGAGTATTTCTATATAATTATGCATATATATATAATGTGTAGATGTGTAGATCTGTGTATGTGTATTTTGTGTTAATGTGTGGTATATATCGATGGGACTGTATATGTATACATGTATATGAAAAAAATGGGTTCCAGCAGATATGTTTCTTTGGTTGATATATCAAAATCGATATATGTATCAAAAAATGCAGGCAGACACTGTGTGGTCAAGTATTTAAATCCTCCTTCTTCGCCATGGGAGCTTAAGATAGACCGAACACAAAATACGTCCAAAAGGTTATTTAAAGTGCTTGATTTTGTGCTGAACAACGCTCTTGGTGACATTGACATGATGACCATTGTTACTCAGGATACGGTAAATATTGTCCAACTCTCGTCTTTATACTCAAGAGGAACAGATCATATGCACTAGAGTGGCAATTAGGTTAATTTTCCGGGACTTGGGAACAAAAGAATTCTAATTTGTGTACAAACCAGTGAACGTAGGTTTGCGATAGACAAATGTTATAAACAAACTATTCTTACATTCATCACAAACGTCTAAGAAAGACGAAGTACAATCATTCTTCCCTTCCATTGTGAATTGTAAAAAAATGAATGGAGTTGAGCTGAGAATGAAATGCCGTAGCATTGTTAATAGAATTAAAGTGTGAAAATGTATAATCGATATAACGTAAGCAGGTTAAGGGTTTAGGGCATTTATAAATAATAAAAAATTCATGAAAGCCAGCAAAAATGTTGGCTAGAATAGAACCTAGGGGCTGCCATTTGAAATCTCATCAATTTGGGTATACATAACATTATCTAAGCTAAACTTCACCCACTCTATAGCTAATTGCATGAATTCAAGAAACAAAGTTTTAGAAAATACAGCAGGAGTCAAATTACCCCTATAGAGAACGTCGGTGCAAATATCCAAGGTGCCCATAAGAGTAACGTTGGTATATAAACTTACAATGTCAAAAGACACCATAAGTTTGTCCTCTGGCTTAATTTAAGAATTTCTGATAAAATCAGAAAGTCTAAAAGAGTCCGAAATACAATGAGAAGAGAACAAGTCAGAAACAGGTTGAAGAATTTCTGCTAGTCGCTTTGCCAGTTCATAACCTACCATTTTTGTGTACCTTAGGCAATACATACAAGTAACCAAAATATCTAATTTAGTGATACATCTCTTTGGTGATTAGGTTACTCTTATAAACAGCTTTTGTACTTTCGAGCGCTTTCGGCTATACTTTTAGCCATTATCAAGAATTAATTTTATTTTAGTAATAAATAAACATGGGGAAAGTTTATTTATAGTCTTGTGTATGTTAAGTTCCGAACACGGTAAGCACATTGTTACCGTGTTCATTATTGTTGTTATTAAGTTTAGGATTTCTCTTTTTCTTTCCACGTGTTTATTTATAAGTAAAACAAAATTAATGTTTAATAATGGCTAAATGTATCGCCGAAAGCGCTCGAAAGTACAGCTTTGGACAATTCTTATATAATTTGAGTTCTGAAAAGAAAAGAATTATACGAACATATGAAAAATTATATAAAAATTCAATGATAATAACTTGTCTGTCATTTTTAATGAAACCTGTATAAAAGAGAGAATATTGCCTAAATACACAATATATATGTATATATAGTGAGATGGATCTAAAACACTAAAAAATGAAAATAACACGGACATATTTATTTTAATAGATATATTTATCAAAATTACACAAAAATATCTTGAAATAGTAAAAAATACATTTATGAAATAAAATCATCATTGGCTTCAACCACGGCCTCCAGATGACTTCGGAATCCCCTGCAACTCTTTTGGACGCTTTCCTTGTTTAATTTGGTGAATGCTGCCATAATCTTTGCATTGAGTTCACCTTTACGTTACAATCAATTTTTGTTGGTCTCTCGCTCAACTGCGCCCCACACGCAATAATCAATGGGGTTGCAGTCTGGGGTGTCTGATGGCGCAGAAATTTTCTGGATTCCCCTGCTTGCCTGGCATCGTGCAGATTCCTGTTGCCAAACATGAGGTCTTCAACCTCTAATGTTCTGACCCAGGGCACTCTACCTCCTCAGATCATTTGATTTGATCTTCCACATTGTGTCTGGGACCTTGTGCGAAGATGAACGAAGATATAACGTGGCCATCACCAATGATCACTCCAAACACCTTTGTAATCACTTAGACTCGTTTTGAAATCTACTAAACTTCAGTTATGCAGATGAGCGACACCAGGGAACCACATTGATACTAATCTTTTAATAACAACTTAGTGGGAGACCGATAAACAGTTGCACTCTAAATGACTTTCCTGCTTGGACACATCATGCTACTCCCACAGTCAAATCACTTTTATTTCACTCGTCTTTTCAATATAAGAAAGAAATTCGACTCAGACAATTGTTTTTCAAATTTTGGTAAGTTTGGTACAAGGCCAAAACTATGAGCGAAGCAGGGATTAAAAAGATAAAAGAGGTAGAAATTAAAAGTTGTTTATGTACCAAATACCTTTAAGACATGGCTCACCACAATTTCTTTTTTCTGCTCTTCACCCTTTATTATCCTTCTATGACAGTTTATTTTTCCACTCAAATGGTTATCGTAATTAGCTAAGTTTAACAAATAATAACTTAGCTACTCCTGGAGGTTTAATGGTTAGTGTGCTATTCTGGCTGATTATTAATGATGAGTAGTGAATCAGTACCTCACTGGATTCCCATACCTCACTGGATTCCCATAGCTCACTGGATTCTCATACCTCACTGGATTCCCATAGCTCACTGGATTCCCATACCTCACTGGATTCCCATACCTCACTGGATTCCCATAGCTCACTGGATTCCCATACCTCACTGGATTCCCATACCTCACTGGATTCCCATAGCTCACTGGATTCCCATAGCTCACTGGATTCCCATACCTCACTGGATTCTCATAGCTCACTGGATTCCCATACCTCACTGGATTCCCATACCTCATTGGATTCCCATACCTCATTGGATTCCCATACCTCACTGGATTCCCATAGCTCACTGGATTCCCATAGCTCACTGGATTCCCATACCTCACTGGATTCCCATACCTCACTGGATTCCCATAGCTCACTGGATTCTCCCATACCTCACTGGATTCCCATAGCTCACTGGATTCCCATACCTCACTGGATTCCCATACCTCACTGGATTCCCATAGCCTCACTGGATTCCCATACCTCACTGGATTCCCATACCTCACTGGATTCCCATAGCTCACTGGATTCCCATAGCTCACTGGATTCCCATACCTCACTGGATTCCCATACCTCACTGGATTCTCATAGCTCACTGGATTCCCATACCTCACTGGATTCCCATACCTCATTGGATTCCCATACCTCATTGGATTCCCATACCTCACTGGATTCCCATAGCTCACTGGATTCCCATAGCTCACTGGATTCCCATAGCTCACTGGATTCCCATACCTCACTGGGTTCCCATACCTCACTGGATTCCCATAGCTCACTGGATTCTCATACCTCACTGGATTCCCATAGCTCACTGGATTCCCATACCTCACTGGATTCCCATACCTCACTGGATTCCCATAGCTCACTGGATTCCCATACCTCACTGGATTCCCATACCTCACTGGATTCCCATAGCTCACTGGATTCCCATAGCTCACTGGATTCCCATACCCACACTGGATTCTCATAGCTCACTGGATTCCCATACCTCACTGGATTCCCATACCTCATTGGATTCCCATACCTCATTGGATTCCCATACCTCACTGGATTCCCATAGCTCACTGGATTCCCATAGCTCACTGGATTCCCATAGCTCACTGGATTCCCATACCTCACTGGATTCCCATACCTCACTGGATTCTCATACCTCACTGGATTCCCATACCTCACTGGATTCCCATAGCTCACTGGATTCCCATACCTCACTGGATTCCCATACCTCACTAGATTCCCATACCTGTGCCGAACTAAGAGAAGCGTCTAGGTGTAGATTAAGAGTTAGCAAGCTATAAAGGTTGAATATTAATTGCGCTCAATTTCACGCTAATCAAAAGAATTCAAGTTTAAGGTTGGCCTGTGATTACTCCTGGTCGCCAAATGCAGAAGTACGCTTGCATTTTATTTGTACAAACCTGAGGATCACATGCATGGAAGATACGTATAGGTAATCTCTCGAGGGTGGAGTTGAGCAGCCAGTATATAAGCCAGTATAAGAAAGAAATTCTCAGTATTAATTTCCTTTTCGTTTCCATCTTTTCCAAAACCTCATCAATGCTCGCATGCCATATTTAAGAACTGCCATATTAAAGAACTGACCTCACATAGCAATCCAGTACTCTCTTCTTTGTTTCTAGCGAAATTGTCCTGCTTCTCAATACTCTTCTCAACTCCTTGGAATGCTTCCTTGTGCTTTTGGATCTCAGAAATATAAATGTATAGAAACTACTGTGGTCACAAAGTGAGGGATCAGTTTATATATTGGTTGTAATATAGAACTGTTCCCCCACTTTATGTTCAGTAGCCTTCTGTAGTGGTTCTACAGAAGGCTACTTCAGTTGCTTCAAGTCTTTCCTTCATCTTTGATGATATTGTCCAGCATTCACTGCCATATTGTAGAGCTGACAACACATAGCAATCCAGTACTCTCTAGCGAAATTTTTCTTTTTCTTAATACTTTGCTCAACTTCTGGAATACTTTCTTTGTCATGTTAATTTGCCTTCGGATCTCTGTATCTCACTTTCCGTATAGTAAAACAAAATGTGATGTTAACTACATGAGAATCAAGTCTCGATGAATAAGTGGAATCACATTATTAATCAATTATTGAACCAGCGGCTCTGTAGATATATCACAGACAAACCGTGTGGGATAGACGGACTTCTTCTTCTTCTTCTTCTTCTATGGGCCCTGTCTTTTATAGACGTAGGCGATCATGGCTTTCCACATTTCCCTATCTCTGGTGGCTCTTAGCACGCTTTCTCCTGTTACACCAGGCAACTCTCGTTCCGTCATCTACCTGATTAGGTCCTTCAAATATGTTATCCGATGCTTTCCCCTGTATCTTTTCCCCTCTATCTGGCCTGTTAGTAACAGGTTCTCCAGGCCCTCTTTCCTCATTGCCTGTCCCAGGAACTTTAGCTGTCTCTTCCTGATGCTCAGTATTAATTTCCTTTTCGTTTCCATCTTTTCCGAAACCTCATCATTGCTCACATGCTCGATCCATGATATTCGCAGCATCCTTCTCTTAAACCACAATGAAATTGCTTCAAGTTTTTCCTTCATCTTTGATGATATTGTCCAGCATTCACTGTCATATTGAAAAACTGACCTCACATAGCAATCCAGTGCTCTCTTCTTTGTTTTTAGCGAAATGTTTCTTTTTCTTAATACTTTACTCAACTTCTGGAATGCTTCTTTCGCCATGCCAGCTCGCCTTCGGATCTTTGTATCGCACTTTCCGTATAGTAAAACAAAATGTGATGTTAACTACATGAGAATCAAGTCTCGATGAATTCAATTTTGAGTATACGTTATCATTAAACCGGTACCGCGACCCCATTACATTATTACACAGTAGTAATTTAATTCTCACTAGGTGTTAAGTCTTGTGCCACACTCAGCTGAATATAACGTGCGATTAATGTACAACCGATTTTACTTTTTCGACTATACTCCTAATTAAGAAGTGACTACATGTTAAAAAATAGCTTAAATCAAAGCCGTTCGCTATTTTCGGATATAGGCTGCATCGATTTTTAGTAATTAGTGCCAATAATAACCCTACCCGCTTGGAAAGTATCGATCTTTCTAAAAAATTAGGTCCCTCGGGATATTTCAAAATTCGTAAAAGTTGCAGGAGTACATTTTTCGTAATGAAAATAAAAACGTGTGATTTCAAATGCGAAAAAGGTAGGGCACATCTAATGATCCGTTTACGACAGGCACTATTGGTAATCTAAAGTGCATCTTTTTCTGTCATGTATTTTAATCGGATCAGTTTATAAAGTTAATATTTAAATTAATCAGAGGCTGTGTGAATGTTCAACAACAAGGTGCGCACAGACGTTCTAAAATTATCGTTTATCAGTATGCATAAGTAATGGGAAGGGGCGCTACGAAAATACCACCCTATCTCAGTTGTGTTCTGACAATTGATGAGTCAGCATAAACAATGGCTGGGTTTGTCATTTTTCTTCTTTTTTTTTTTATATAATCGTTTCACCCCGAGCAAGGCATTTTACTGCCACTATTGCGCAGGGGGTTACATAGAGGGGGAAAGTGGTGAGAAAGGATGGTTAGATATAGGAAATGTCAGAAGGAGTGTGATAGACGGGTAAGGATACCGATAATGAGGGTTGGGTAGATGGTGAGAGTGTTGGGAGAATAGATGCAAGTTAGTGTGATAGGATGTGTCTATTGACCTTACATTTAAACTCCTGGAGATTATCTGTCGGGAAAGCAGGCATGTGGAAGGGAATTCCACAGGCGAGAAGAGCGAGAAAAGAAGCTGTTGGAGTAGAAATTACGGTTACATTTTATCTGTTTCACTGTAAAAGGGTGGGACCTATTAAAATGCTAATGATTAAATTAATTGTTTTCATGCAGAAAACACACGGTATTCCTTGAAGGAGCAGTAAATTAATTCTGGTTGAAATTTTTTTCTTAAAACAATTGTCTGAGTTGAATTTCTTTCTTATATTGAAAAGATGGGAGCAATAAAAATGAGTTGACTCCGTGGGAGTAGCATGACGTGTCCAAGCAGGCTAGTATGGAAAATAATTGAGAATGCACCCACCCACGTCTATTGAACAGGTTAAGAGGCTCATCCCTTGTTCCCTGTTTAAGATGTGGTTTCCGGATTTCTCTTTTCCAATCTTTTCACTCTTACGTAGCCCCCTGCACATCAGTGGCGTTACCGCCTTGCTTGGGGTGATACGATTAAAAAAAAATGCAACTGTTTATCTAAGATGTTAAAGATCATTATCAATATGTTTCCTTGGTGTCGCTCATCTGTATAATTTAAGCTTAGTAGATTATCAAAACTCTTTTATTGATGCGATGTTACAGAATGCGTAAGTTGGTTCAAAATGACAAAAACCAACCGTATTGGTAGAACTCTGATGACCCAAAATGACTGGGAGTGCTTTGAATTCTGTGACGTGAAATTTTGGAACCAATGGATTGTCTTTGTTTAAGATTTAATATAAAATTTAAAAATAAACGTGCGAAGACAGAAAAGTTACGAGAATGGAAGAGTGATAATACCACATCAACTTCAAATTTCTTAAGGAACAGGCTACTACGTCGTCATGCAAAGCGATTGATATCCGTTTTCCCTATAACTCTTTTTCTTCTGTTGCCTCTAAGAATAAGTTTTACAACTTCTGTTAACCCGCTGATATAAAGAAGAAAAAAAAAAGAAAAGAATAAAGTGACACAACACATCTGCAGTAATTCTTACTTTGTTTTGTAAACTTTAAGTTCGAACTTGAAACTTAATTGTTTATATCCAACCAGATTCGTTTCTCTTAATATGACCAGACATTCTCTCTGTATTCTTAACAGAAAATTATCTCTGGTAATTGTTTTTTTTTATAATTTTGTCGCTTCAAGCAAGTCATTTTACTGCCACTTTTGAGCAGGGGGTTACATAGAAGGTAAGCTATGAGAAAGAGTGACAGGTTACAGGGGGTGTCAGGAAAAGGGTAAGAGAAGGATGAGAATAGTGATGAGAAAGAGAGAGAGGATGCAAGCTAGTGAGATAGGAGATGACTATTGACTTTACATTTGAATTCTTGAAGATTGTCGCCGTCGGGAAAGCAAGTAAACGGAAGGGAATTCCACGGGCGGGAAGTGCGAGAGAAGAAGCTGATGGAGTAGAATTTGCGTAAACGGGTGGGACCTAGTTGCTAATCTTGTGGCTCGAGCAAATTTATGTATGGAGTGGGGTCCCAGTAAGCTAAGTTCATCTGAGTAAAAGCCATGAAAGTATTTGTAGAAGAGACACAGAGAAGCCACATTGCGCCGGTCAGAAAGTGACTGTATCCGAGCTGCCAAATCGGGACCGATCACATTACAGATTCTACGTTGGATTTGTCAAGGATCTCTACATAAACATTGATTTGTTACTCGACTTTGTCGTTCTTAGTCTCTTTTTTCCCGTTTTGTATTATGGGAGTCAATCTACTTAATAATCGTACTTATTTTCCTAGTTACTTGTCTATTAATATTAATCTAGTTTGACAGAAGACTATAGTGACGGGTAACCCAATCAGTTCCCACTAGCCATAGTCAATTCACTTCCCAGCAACCATAGTTAACCGAATTAGATCGTATACAAATGAAGCTGCGCCAAAACCTAGATATTCTTTACTGAACGTAGTGAGACAATTAGCAATTGTTAGTAGAACCGACGTTTCATTACAGAAACATTTCGATATTCAGTAACCGAACAGTTAGCTTTTCAAGTAAGTTGAAATCTTTAAACACAAATTATTAAATGAAATATATTTTACTACAGTAAATTTGTTCAATTACACCCTTAAGCAAATTAACTGAAACAACTGCTTTAGTTTCCTTTTCGCCAGACTCACTAGAATGACAGGGTGTAATTGATTTCTATGCAAAATAGCAAAAGCCCTACCATATTGGTTAGAACTCTGACAACCCGAAATTAGTGTGGGTGTTTTGAAACCTGTGAGTGTGAAATTCTGAAAGCGTTGGATTGACTTTGTTTAAGATTTAATATGAGATTTATAAATAAACGCGTGAAGGTTATTTGCAGTGGTGTGCAGTAATATGATTCTATTTTAGAGACGTATGATGAAATTTGTTTGGCCTGGAAAAATATTGCGTCACCTGTGACTTCATCAGATTTTTATCACGCCCAGATATTACTGTCTCGGCTGTCGATTAGTTGTCCTTCAGCCATTGTCTACAATGGACATTACTCCAAAGAAGCGTACAAAAATTGTAACGGAAAGCAAGTATACGGAAGGGAACTTCACAGGCAGGAAGTGCGAGAAAAGAATCTGCCAAATTAGAACTTGCTGTTACATTTGCTCAGTCTAGTAGTTCGAGCGAGTTTATGCAGAAGGGTCACCAGGAAGCTAAGCTCATCGGAGCGGAAGCCATGAAAGTATTTGTAGAGAAGGAACATGGTGTTAAATTAAAAAATAATTAAAAATCTTAGGGGAGATGAAAAGAAGAAAGGAAAAAAATAAGATAAAATGTTAAAGAAATTGAAAAAAAAATGAGCCGTTAGAATAACAAAGAAAGTGAGACAGAAGAAAAGGAAAGAAAGATGAAATAAAAGTTCTGTGGCGAAGAGAAAGAAAGAAAGAAAGAAAGAAAGAAAGAAAGAAAGAAAGAAAGAAAGAGGAAACCCTAGTCAAATGGGCGGGTGGATGTTAATTACAGCATAGAGAAAAAAGATGATAAAAATCAAGTATAAAATGGAAGGTTCTAAATTAGATTGATTGATGACGAGTCGATACAGTTCAATTGCTTCTCTGATTGATTTGGAAGAATTTGAAAGGTACTGAGAAGGGAGGGGCGTGAAGACAAGTTTAAAAGACGACCAAAGATCAGGAAAAGAAAAAAGCCGATGGCGTCAACATTTCGTCTTGTTGAAAGTGGGTCAGTAGAATACGAGTTACATGAAACCATAAACAGTTTGGATGTAAATTTGATTTTTTTTTTTCCTTTTCCTCCTTGAGTTGAATTTACAGCTAATATCTGAAGTGGGCGAAATTATAAACGAAAATGTGAAAAAGTGTTGACAGAGAGAGAGGGGGGGAGAGAGTAGAACATTTAAGAAAGAATGAAAGCGAAAAGAACTGTGCGAGAAAGAGTATATTATGTGGTTACAGAATGAACAAAAAAAAAAAAATAGCACCAGCAATGAACGGCATAATAATAATAATAATAATAATAATAATAATAATAATAATAATAGGAAATAAAATAGAGACAGAATTTGAGGGAAAAATAGAAAAATCGTTAAGAATAATGCAGCAGAAATTAAACTAAAAGAAAACAGGTGAAAGAGAAAATGAAGTAATCATTTGATGGATGAAAGAAAGAAAGAAAGAAAGAAAGAAAGAAAGAAAGAAAGAAAGAAAGAAAAGGAGTAATGTGAAAATGAATAAATAACGAGAGGATGCTAAGAAGAAAAATGAGTTGAAGAATATGAAAAACAAGAAGGGAAACAAAAGAAAGAGGAAGATAAATTACTATTAAAGGATTTTTGAAAGAAAGAAAGAAAGAAAGAAAGAAAGAAAACATAAGAGAGCATAAGATGACTTATGCTTCTTCAGAAGAAAGAAAGAAAACAGGAAAAAATAAAACAAGAGAGAGAGTAAGATGACTTAATATTTATTGGATATTAAGAAGAAAGAAAGAAAGAAAGAAAGAAAGAAAGAAAGAAAGAAAAGCGAAAGATGGCTTAATGATTGACGGATGTTTCGAGATAAAAGAAGTAAAAAAATAGGAGAGTGTAAGATGGCGTGATGTTCAGTGAATGTTAAGAAAGAAAGAAAGAAAGAAAGAAAGAAAGAAAGAAAGAAAGAAAGAAAGAACGACAACATGAAAAATGAAAATGCCAAGAAGATAAAAAAGGAGAACGAAAAGAAGAGAGAAAAGTAGCTGAATGATTGTTGGACGAGAAGAAGAAGAAGAAGAAGAAGAAGAAGAAGAAGAAGGTGATAATACAAAAGCTATCCACTGATAAAAACAGTGGGTTGACAAGAAGGATCTAATATTTGTCTATAGTTCTGAGATGACGTAGTATTTACACTATCTACATTATTCAGGATATTGTCTTCATCTTTGTTGCCATTTGTACAAGGTTTCGGCCGTTGTCCGCTCCGGCCTTCTTCAGGTGTAACAAAAGGTTCGGTTAGAAATTCCTAGCAGTTGAAGAAAGTCGGAGCGTACAATAGTTGCACTTCTTCACATATCCCCAAATGTTTCAAAAGATCACGTGTTTATTTTCTGCTTTTCTACTTTCTGTCGGTAACTTTTAGGAATCCTTTATTTATAGAGTCTGAAAAATTAAACTCATGCATTTTTCGTATTCTGCCTTTATTTTTATTTTTTTTATGAATCGTCGTTATGGGAAAAGGAATTTTATTTCATTCCATATTAATAGCTAAATCCGCTGTTCATCTCAGTGTTCTTGACAGGCTCCAAAGGAGAATCAGTAATGTGATAGGTACAGAGTTGGCTGTTCGACTGCAGTCACTTTCTCACCGACTGGATGTGGGTTCCCTCTGTCTGTTCTATAAATATTTTCATGGCTTCTGCTCCGACGAACTTAAGTCACTGGTGCCCCTGCCACAGGAGTTAATCGTGCAACCAACTGGCAACTGGGTCCCACTCATTTACAGTTAGATCAACCAAATGCAGACGACAATTCTACTCCATCAGTTTCTTTTCTCGCACTTCCCGCCCTGACGAATACATGCTTTCCTGACGACTACAACCTCCAGGAATTTATATGCAATGTCAATACCCATCTCTAACCCCTTGACTCTAGTTCTTTCTACACCACCCTGTATATCTTTTCTTTTGTCTCCACCTTTGCAACTGTCATCACACCTGTATTCCCATCCTAAAGTGGTTCGTCTTTCTCTTTACTCTCCTCCTATCTAATATTTTTACTCTTATGTAGCCCCTGCACATCAGTGGCGTTACCGTCTTGCTCGAGGTGATACGATTAAAAAAATAAATTAATGACGATTCCTCATCGGCAAAACATGTCAAAGTAGAAGCTTTCGAAATTGTCTTCGATACTAACTATGCTGAATATTCGGGACATGGCAGACTCGGCAGAAGATATTCTCACAGTATGTTGCCATTACTTCCTGCGGTAGATCGATTACCAACCACGTCTATAGAACTTAATCTGTCCTGCTATTCAACCAGTAGGTGGAGGGAGACGAGATGGATTAATACCTTTCTCAAGTTTTTTGAGTTCGAATTCCAGTCGAATTCGTTTCATTCCCTTCCGCACAGATAGCCATGGAGAAGGTATCAATCCGTCTCCCCGGTTTCTCATTCGGAGCTGATATCCATTGTACCACATACGACAAAATGGATCGTTTAACCATTCCAAAGCACATCCAAAAAAAATTTACTAATATATGTACCTCCAGTCATTTTCGATATCTAACTTTTAAACTGAATTTTTAAAAATGAAAAAGTTTTCTTGATACTTTTATTTTAGTTTTAATTGAAAGCTAAATGATTAAATTTACTAATTCCAGTAAGCAAAATACTCTGGTTTGTTTCAAACAGAAATTATATTGATTGAAATATAAAAGTTTGGGATTTTTTTTCAATTTTTGAATTTTGCCGCCATTTTTGAGCGATCAACACATTTCTCAATAAAACAAAAGTTACTTCCCGGTTTTCATTAGTGTTCGATTTTTTTTCAGACTATAATGTCCTTAATATTTATTATTTCTTCAAGCTATTAAAAGCTTATCAAATTAAATAATAACAAAGTTTTATTGCATTTTTTATTTTACTATTTGGAGAAGATTTTCGGAAAAAGAGGCCAAAATTAAAAAAAAAAAAGATTTATATTTCCCAATGTCCCCAATTAGTTCTGCGTTTAACTAATAAAATCATAGACCGCAACAAAGTGAAAATTTCATGGATTTATGTCGAGGTGGGGTAACAGAGGCAAAAAAAAAAAGAAAGATTTTTAAAAAATAATAATTTAAAAATAATTTCATTTATTTGCGAATGAGTACTGAAAGTTTCATTAAAATCCATCAATTATTTGCTTTTTGCAAGAATTTCCAAATTAATGTGTTTGTCACCGAAAAAAAAAAGGGTGATATAATCATTGTGTTTTCCATTGTAAACGTTTTCGTTACCTGCTAACTCAAATCGAAACAAGATTTTCTGATGAAAATTTCGAACATGTTAGAAGGAATTTGAAATTTTAAAAAATTATTTTGATCTATACTTTACTTTTAATAATTATATAAGCATTTTGATGGGAAATGTTCGTTTTTATTAAGTTTGGGGCCATTTTTATTCATACTATGCTGTTTTTTTAGCGATTTAGTGAAGGTACCTATACTAATAGAAGACAGCGATCCTGCTTCCTTTTCAGAGGTTAATTTACTTATAGTGAGGGTGGATATGCTGATGACATTCATAGTTGGCCTAGGAATGGTCTTGAACAGAAAATCAACATCCTCTAAAAAGAATTCCAAGAAAAGATGTCTTAAGATGAACCGTTCCAAAACAGAAACTATGATCTGGAAAGGGAACGAAATCATCGATCGCTTCAGGGTGTGGAACGGGTAAATACTGAAGACTTCAAATATCGTCGGGTATGGATCAATTACAACAACATTAGCACAGGAAATAAATAAATTGAATACAAAATAAGTTGCAACAGAGGTAGTTTCCCCCAACACCGCAAGTGGTTACACAACTAAAACATTAACCTAAACACTCGAATCAAATTATAAAATAACCTCGTCAGATAAAAACTTTATATACATATCATGAAGCTATGGGTTAAATAGTAAAACTTCTACCACTAAATTATTAACCCCCGAAAGAAAAAAAGTTCTTTCAATTTAAAATATTACCTGGCTTTAAGTAACCTGCATAGCATTCATAACCGAATCAGTCAACCAAACATCAATTCTTTCCACTTCCACGTTCCTTTTCGTCGTGTTTACTTAAATTTGATAATTTAGATCTTTCATCCCTTTAAATCGTTTTTTATTCCGCAATGATCTCTCTGTTTAAATTCACAATACTGGATTCTTCAAACATTTTCTTGACGATCTTGTATTCTTTTTGAGTTTTACGCTTCTCAGATTTCGCTTATTGACGTTCTTAAAACTATTTTTATTGTTGCCATCTTTTTAAATCATTTAATTTCTACTTAGATGTTCTGTTATCTCTGTTTAACTTTTAAGTATTTTTCTTAATACTGAAATACAGGAAAATCTCTTTGGAAACAAAGAGGAGAGTGCTTGATTACTATGTGATGCCTATTCAACTTATACAGCAGGATTCGTCATTGGCAGCCACAATCTCAACAATGTAAGATACGCAGATGACACTGTGCTGAGAGCAAACATGAAAAGGAGAAGGCAGGACCTCCTTCAGAAAGTAGCAAGAGAAAGCGAGAAGAAAGGACTCAGCATAAACTTCAAGAAAACTGAATTTATGCTCATCAGCAAAAAAAGGGCCCCAAAATGTCGACTACAAATCATGGAAACTAAAATCAAACAAGTAAAGAAATTGAAATACCTGGGAAGCGTGCTGACAGAGGATGGAAAGTGTGACACTGAGATCCGAAGACGCATTGGTATGGCCAATGATGCATTTCAAAAGCTAAACAGAGTACTGAGAGACAGGAAAATCTCATTTCAAACAAAGAAAGGAGAGCTAGATTGCTATGGGATAAAAGAAATTTAAATACCTGGGAAGCGGGCTGACAGAGGATGGAAAGTGTGACACTGAGATCCGAAGACGCATTGACATGGCCAATGATTCATTTCAAAAGCTAAACAGAGTACTGAGAGACAGGAAAATCTCATTTCAAACAAAGAAAGGAGTGTTAGATTGCTATGGGATAAAAGAAATTTAAATACCTGGGAAGCGTGCTGACAAAGGATGGAAAGTGTGACACTGAGATCCGAAGACGCATTGACATGGCCAATGATGCATTTCAAAAGCTAAACAGAGTACTGAGAGACAGGAAAATCTCATTTCAAACAAAGAAAGGAGTGTTAGATTGCTATGGGACATATGTTCTTCTGCATGGCAATGAATGATAGACTATGAAGGAGAGGCTTGAGGCAGCAGAAATGTGGTTCTACAGAAGGATGCTGAGAATACCATAGACTGAGCACGTGACACAAGTTTCCGTATTCCCTCAGCGTAAAAATCTTTGGATTGAGGTCTCAGCCAATCGCTCACAGCACTTTTGACTTCATCGTTACTTTCAAACTTCGTGCCTCTCGTGATCGCTTTCAAGGGACCAAACAGGTGAAAGTCTAAATGGGCAAGGTCTTGGCTGAAAGGGGGATGAGAGAGCAGTTCCCAGCCCAGCTCGTTGATGGTCAGCACCGTTTGGGCTGCTGTGTAAGGCCTTTCGTATTCTTGATCGAGTAGACAAGGTCATCATGGAAAATTTTGTGTGCTGTCCCAACAGATAGGCTCAAAGTCCTTGCAATGTCATCCACTGTCACCCTTCTGTCAGACTGAATGAGGTCATTGACTGATTCGATCACCTCAGGAGATCTCACTTCTGTAGGCCTCCCAGGCCTGTCTTCATCCTCAACACTGTTCCGTCATTTTTTAAACAATTTAGCCCACTTGTAGACATTTTTGGCTGAAACATGTGGCACCATACACAGTTGACATTCTCCTATGAATTTCAACTGGTTTGCACCCTTCAGCAACCAAAAATTTGATAACTGACCTCTGTCCAATCCTGAAGCATGCTTTTTGGTCGGCCATCTTTGTTAATCTCCAAAACTCTCAAAGATTTGTTTCAATCTGCAAAAAAATTAAACCCCTTTGAAAAAAGAGTAAAGGAAAAAAATAAATAAAAAATAGTAAGCTTCTGTCTGTCATAGAAGTCCTTACACCGAAAATTTCACCTTATTTATTGAATAACCCTCGTATCAACGCTTAACAGCCGTTGACATTTTATCGGCATATATCTGATGAACGGAACCAACTCACGGTACATTTAGATGGCCTGAAAATATTGGTCTCATTGAACTAAGTAATTGTACGTTCAATGGCAGATGTAACCACACATTCAGGATAGCCATTCATTAAGAACATTTGTTGAATTTTCCTTAGCTAAGCATCAAGTTTGCACTCGGGACAAATCCTTAAAGCTCGATGGGTAATACAGCTAACAAGGTTAACTTTCCTTGTTCTTGGGGCAAAAGAATCCCAGCCCAAAAAAGCTGGGTTTACGAAAAACAGTAGTGATAAAACATGTCACTGTTCTGTTCACTAGGACATCCAAGAAAGTTAATTGATTTTTCTCATCAACCTTTATAGTATAGTTTAATGCTGGATGGAGTCGATTCAAATATGAAAAGAACCCTTCCAGTTTACTCCTATTGAAAAACGGCTTCAACGTATCGTCAACCTAGCGGAAGTTAGAGTAGGGTTTACTAACCCTTTCAAAAAACTGCTTCTTATGATAGTTAACAAAAACGTTGGCATTCAAAGGACATCAAATGACACCGATAGGTAGAAACCTAGGTCACGAAATAACTCGTTTCCAAATTTTATATATATATATATATATATATATATATATATATATATATATATATATATTATAATGGAGAGGATAAGCATATAGTGAAAATTTTCTCAACATCTTTTTGTTAATACCAATTCTGATATTAAAATATATACTTACGAAATATGACAGTCAAGCAGAAAAGCACAATTACCCTTAATCCAATGAGAAATTAAATCATTGTAGCCGTAATGATCCATGAAATTAGTTAAACATATCTATGTTATTTAATCTCACTCTCTCTAATTTTGCCTTTCTCCCTCCATATATATATATATATATATATATATATATATATATATATATCTGTGTGTGTGTGTGCACGCGCGTGCGCGCTTCTTTTTAGTTCTAGACCTGACCCACTTCCCGAAATTCTTGTTTCAATGAGCAAACACAACTTTTTCTAGGGTTAAATAAACCTGTAAAAAAGATGGGTCGAATGTTTTGAAACGCTAGTTTAATGTATGAAAGAACATGTATATTTAAGCACAGATGTCGTTTAACATGGTCTGACTTAACGCTTTTTAGGTCTTCCGCATATATATATATATATATATATATATATATATATATATATATATGTATGTAGTTATGTGAGTTAATAAATATACATATGAGAATACCCACATGTATAAAAATATTATTCAGGTATTAATTAAATAGTTCTTAATGTAATAGAAACAGTAATCATCAATCACGTAATAATCAGGTGAATATTACGAACTGACCGTTTAAGAGATTTGAATTTAAGTTTACTCGATGTTTATAGAAACTGTATCTCATAATGTTAGGATACTTATTGTTAATTTATCAAGTGTAAAGTTTAAATAGAAAAAAATACATGGAGATAAAAAATAATTTAAAATTCAAATTAAAATAAACAAATTATTAAAATGCAGGGAGATTAATTTAAACAGGCGTAAATCGTAATTATTATTAGTAATATTTGCGGGGAAAAGAAAGAAAGAAAGAAAGAAAGAAAGAAAGAAAGAAACAGTGGAAACTAAAGGAGTGATAAAGAAAGAGAAATGCGTACAAAGGGATATGTATCAATCAGAATCTCAACATTTAATTAAGTATTTTTGTAGGGCAGCATGTGTTCATTAATTCATTATGTTTTTGCTAAGTAGACTAGGTTTATATGATTTATGATGACAAACTTTTTTAAAAGACATAAGTTACATTTGTCTTCTTTGCCATTATAAAATTTTGTTTAGCGTTAATGTTCCTGGTAATAATTGGTTTCTTAATGTTGTTTTCAATTTCTTTAATATTTTATTAATAAAGCCGTGCTTTTACTGTATTTACTGTTGTTTAAAAAAATAACATATGATTATTGAAAATTATTTCCACTTATTTGCAGTTGTTCCAATAACATCATTGTTTTTATCTGGAGGTAATTTCTGTTTATTTACATTTTTGCTCTTGATAAATTAAAAAGATAGTAGCTTAATATTATAAGATTTAACTCCCACGAATATCAAGTGAAGTTAAATTCAAATGTATTAAACGGTCAGTTCGTAATATGTACCTGATGATAGTGTAAAGCATCAAACTCCGAGTCTTGCAACTGACGTAAGATAATATATATATATATATATATATATATATATATATATATATATATATATATATATATATATATATATATATATATATATATATATATATATATATATATATTAATTCAGATACTTCAATCCAAGGGAAAAAAGCAGGAAGGTAAATTCCAAAAACCCGATCCTAATTAATATTAAAAAATTTATTTTAATATTAAAAAATGATATAGCCATTCAACATCATTGAATTAGTTCTTTTTTAATTTATATATATATATATATATAGCATCACTCAATAAATCCCTGGCCTAACTAATAAAACAACACCTTTTAGGCAAAATTCATCAAGATAATTTCTTTCTTGAGTGATACACTGATTACAACGTTTCTCTAAAAATTCGATGCCGCTTTTGCAAAACGATTTCTCTTTGGCCTTAAGATAAGCCTCAGTTTCTGGTATCACTTCTTTATTAAAGCCAAATCTCTTTTCCTGGAGCTTTCTTTTGATGTCTGCAGACAGACAGTATTTGTTGGGGGCCATATCTTAAGAATAGGGTGGATGCGGAAGCTATTCGAAAAGCAATTCATGTAGTTTTACCATCGTTGCGACCAACTTGTGACACCGTGCGTTGTCTTGTTGAAAGATCAATTTTTCTTCTTCATTTGTGGCAATCTTTTGACGATTCCTTCCTTCAAACGCACCAATAATGCTATATAATATACGCTATTGATGGTTCTTTCTTTCTCAAGGTAATCGATGAACAAAATATCTTGCGCATCCTAAAATACGGAGGCCAAAATCTCGCCTGCTCTCGTTTGCATCTTTGGTCGCTTTGGACGGCTTTCACCTGCTGCTGTCCACTCAGCTGACTGTCGTTTTGACTCTGGAGTGAAGTGGTGCATCCATGTTTCATCCATTGTAACATATTTGCGTAAAAACTTCTTGTTGCGTTAAAACAGTTGCAATTAACGATCTGAATCGTCGACGCGTTGTTGTTTTTGATCGACTTTGAGCAAACGCGGCACCCACTTGAAACACAGCTTTTTCATTGTCATGTTCTGATATGTTCAACTTCTCTGCTTTTTCACGCAACTTCAATTTACGATCTACCAAAACGTGCTACGTGTTTGGGTGACGTGAGCGCTTAGTATCATTTCTGTCTGGACGACTGCGTTTAAAAGCAGCATACCACCTATTAACCGTATTTTTCAACAGAACAGAGTCTGAATAGCGCTTATCAAGCCATTGCTTTACTTAAACAGTATTTTTCCCATTATCAACACAGGAAATTCAGATTTTTCTATTTTTTTAAAAGTTTACAACAGTAACTTCACTTGAATAACTGTAATTTGTAAACAAATAATCCGATTGGGCCCAAATTTGGTCACGTGCCATTTGAAGGTTAGTACTTCCTAAAAATCATATGGATTGTTTCTTAGTGGAGCCGCCATCTATATTTCAGACCCAGGACTCTTTGAGTGATTTGTTATTTATATGGCCACTGAAGCAGTGACTATGTGTTTTGGAGCAATTCTTCGTCAATGACACATTCGTAAGGTCTAACCACC
>JBBBDQ010001186.1:3167500-3185000 GCA_037127315.1 Ascarosepion bandense
CTGAGGGATGCAACGTGAGTCTTCTTGTCAAACTGGTGGCGGTATGTCCATTGTAATTATTTATGAAACCTATCATTTTTAATTAAACCAGCAAAAAATAGGCTTCATTAAAAATACCTAATATATATATATATATATATATGTGTGTGTGTGTGTGTGTGTGTGTGTGTGTGTGTGTGTGAGAGAGAGAGAGAGTAATTATTAAACAGTTACTGTCAAATTAGATCAGTAAACACTTATATTAAAAAGTACTCAATACATATTTATAATTTTTCCTATCATCTTATATTTTTTTTTGTCGGAACATAAATTATATAAAATTATTCAAATGTTTTATTTTTCCTTGCACTTTCGGCTATACTATTAGATACTCAAGATTAAATTTTAATTTATGTTTTAACTGAATATGCATAGCGTTTATGTATGTGTGTAGAATCATGTGTATGTTTTATATTCCGAACACGGTAAGCACATTGTTATCACGTAGAGCTATAAGTATTCAAATTATTTAGAGTTTCAAACAATCAAATTAGGAATATATAACGCCTAACGATACCGAAAGAATGGTAGTGTAATCAGCTGATCTCACCGGTTTGAATATATATATGCATGTATATTTATTAATTTATAGTTTGTAGCTGTGCTATATTGCATCGTACACTATTTTATTAACACTAGTACTAAATGTGTGATATCACACACACACACACACACACACACACATATATATATATATATATATATATATATATATATATGTCTCAGGCCCGAAATATAGATGGCGATACTAATAAAACGTCGATATAATTTTTATGATGTAGTAACATTTAAATGGCACGTTACAAAATGTGGGTCCAATCAGATTATTTAAATGGCACGTTACAAAATGTGGGTCCAATCAGATTATTAGTTTACAAATTACAGTCATTTAAGTGGAGCTACTGTCTCAAGCTTTCAAAACAATGGAAAAATCTGAATTTCGTGTGAATATATAGCATATCTTTCTGAATGGAAAAAAATACTGTTAAAGAAAATCAATGGCTTGATAAGTGTTATTTGAACTCTGCTCCTTCGGAAACAGCGGTTAAAAGGTTTAAACCTGATCGTAGAGACAAAAATGATGCTGAAAGCTCAGGTTGCCCATAATCGGCAGTTGTTCCGGAAATCAACAAAATATTCCACAAACTCGTTTTGGTCGATCGTAAATTGAAGTTGCGTGAGATAGTTAAGGAGTTGAACATATCAGAAGGCAGTGCATTCATCATTTTGCATGAATATTGGTCAATGAGAAAGTTGTGTTAAAGGTGGGTGCAGCATTTGCACAAAAACAGCAACGCGTGGACGATTCAGAGCGTTGTTTGCAACTGTTTCAACGCAACAAGATGGAGTTTTTACGCAAATATGGCTGAAACATGGATCCACCACTTTCAAAATGGCAGTCAGCATGTGAAAACCCTCCAAAGCGACCAAAGACACAAACGTGTGCAGGCAAGGTTTTGGCCTGAGATACGCAAGATACGCAAGATAGTTTGTTTATCGTTACCTTGAAAAAGAAAGAACCATCGACGGCGAATATTATATCGCAGTATTAGTGGGTTTGAAAGAAGAAATCGTCAAGAATCTGCCACAAATGAAGAAGAAAAAAGTGATCTTACACCAAGACAACGCACCATTGATCGCAACGATGGCAAAACTACATAAATTGCACTTCGAATTGCTTCCTCATCTAACCTAATCTCCAGATATGGCCCCCAGCGACTACTGGCTGATAGCAGACCTCAAAAGAATGCTCTAGGGAAAGACATTTGGCTCCAGTGAACAAGTGATATCGGAAAATGAATCGTATTTTGAGGCAAATGTCAAATGGATCTACAATAAGGGCACCGAATTGTGACAGAAGCGTTGTAACATTGCCTAAAAACGAGGTAAAATCTTGAAACACAGAAATTTCCGTGATGCAATGTAAATAAAAAAAATAAATGAAAACTATTTTAATTATATTATGCTCTTATGTTGTATTGAGCACATTTTAAAAAGTAAATGCCGGATAACTCGTGATACTAAACCTCTTAGTTCTTTTCACCTGAATATATATATATATATATATATATATATATATATATATATATAGTTATCCGTAGACAGATCTGTTACGCTGTATCACAGCTCATCAGTATGGTTAGACTCCGATTGCTTTTAACCCAGGATTGAAACGCGACTGAAGTGGCGTCAGTCGGTGATTCTACCCCTGGGCCATGGGCGCTCAGTTGAAGAAGGCAGACTTTTTAGCATGTATATTATCATTATACACGCCCAATAGCCAGCGTGCTCTAATTTATTAGTGAATGAGCGATGCGTACAGGCCAGGGTAGCTACTGTTTTTCAAAGTCTACCATTCTTCCAGAGTGCTCAATCAGGGTGTGAGAGCGTAAATAGTCATCCGCAGACATCTGTTTCGCTGTATCACAGCTCATCAGTTCGGTTAGACTCCGATTGCTTTTTAACCCAGGATTGAAACTCGACCGAATTGGCGTCAGTCGGCGATTCTACGTCTGGGCTATGGGCATTCGGTAGAAGAAGGCCGACTTTTAGCGCATATATTATCATTATACAGGCCTAATAGCCAGAGTGCTCTACTTCATTATTGAATGAGCGATGCGTAGATGGCAGAGTAGCTACTGTTTTTCAAAGTCTCCCATTCTTCCAGAGTGCTATGATATAGGTAGACTAAATATATCACATGATTTTCTTTACCTTATTTTAAGCACTTTGTTCATAACGCTTTTAAATTCACTACCTACTCATCCTGATGATGACTAACGTCAGTCGAAAGTTCAGACACGGCAGTTATATTCATTTCGGCAATTTCGTACATCGGCAGCACTCAGTTTTACGAATGATTAAAAGCAATTTAGCGGAAGAAATTGTCAAACTTCTTCGACATAAAATGTCTATACTTTTCAAGAAACCGTATTTAAACGAACAATTTCTGTATAATTCCACCATATATGTGGGTGTGCGCTCGTGCGTATGTGTAAGTTACACACCAAGACAGAGAGTGACGGAGAGAAAGACGTTACAAGAGTAGAATCAAAGAACTGAAGAAAAAAAGACTCCCAGGTGAATGAAAAAGAAAAGATATGGAAATATAGAATGAAAAGAAGAAATGAAAGACGGAAAATAGAAAGAAAATTATAGAAAAAAAAGAAAAGAAAAATAAACAGAAATAAAAAAACTGAAATATTTCAGACGAAGGCAAACAAAACAACGATATAACGAAGAATAAGAGAAGAGAAAATGAAAGAAAGAAAAAATGAAAAAGAAACTAAAAAACAAAAAATGAAGTAAAAGAAAGGAAAAAATACGAAGAGAAAAGAAGAGGAAAAGAAGAAAAAAGAAAGAAAGAATAAAATTAAGGTTAATAAGCACGTGTGAAAGAAAGAAAGAAACAAACGAGTAAGAGAAAGTAAAAGAAATTAAAATGATAAAGAAAAGGAAAGAAAGAAAGTAAAAGAAAAGGAAAGAAAGAAAGTAAAACAAAAGAGAAAGCAAACAGGCAGAAAAAAAGAAAGAAAGTAGTAAACACGAAAAAGAAAAAAACAAAAAACTATCTATATATATGAAAGGCAAGATGTTTGTGTGTGTGTCTGTCTCTCGGTCTGTATGTCCTTTATAGAAATCCACAATTTTTATCCGATTCTCACCAAATTTCACACAAATATTCTTTACGCTTCCGGTCAGATTATGGGTTACATATTTTTTCGATTTCTCCACCCCTGATATTGGAAATCGATACCCCGATATCCGATCAGGTCTGATCAAGATCAGGATTTCAGCCCTTTTGTCGTGGTTCTTGCTGCAGAATTTGCTCTAACTTAGTAAAATTACAGTTTTTAATCTAAAACATTAGTACATCTGCTCAGATGACTTATTTTCTCCAATATCGGAAATTGATATCTCCGCTATCCTATCGAATCTGATCAAAAACCGATATTCAGCCATTAATATGGCTCATTTTCTCCAATTTTACTCCCGATGGGTACGATAAGTTTTCATGGATTTACTTAGGTTAGTTTATCCTTGGATGATTTATTTAACTCCGATATTGGAAATTAATACCCCGATATCCTATCGGGTCTGATCAAAATCAGGTTTTCAGACCTTTTATTTTTGGTTTTTGCTTCGGGCTTTGCTCTAAGTATGTATAATTGTAGTTCTTAGTCTCAGTCATGATACCATTTACTCAGAGGTCTTATTTAGCCTTCAAAATTCAGTTTGCGACGGAAAGCTTATTTGACATCGATACCGGAAATCAAAATCTGACTTAAATTTAGTAAGTTCTACCTCTTAGAGATCAACCTTTCAACAACCTACGTTTTTCGTGCCAACGTCAGAAGAGTTTGAGCTCCAGGATCATGAACTAGTTTTAAAGCTTTCATTACACCCGAGCAACGCCGGGCTATACTGCTAGTTTTTAATAAAAGGAAGAAATGGATGCAAGAAGCTGGAAAGACATAAACAAATAAAAATAAAAATGGAATGTAAAACAATTTAAGAGAACAAAAAAATCTAAATAATCGAAAAAAAAAACTATCTAAAAAAGAAAACTTAAGATAAACTCACTTCTGTCTTGGAATCTCTTACCAACCATAATGTTCGCATAAGCAAAGTCAAATAAAACTGTCATTACAACTGGACATGCTTGGCTAGGATTTTAGCGGATGGCTATCCGGTCAGATTCCAGATTCCCCCACACAAAATGGAAACGGAAGACACGATATTGGATAGTCAACTAAAAAAAAAATTAAGTCATTGTTGGCTACCATTTTGGTTACATGAAAGCGATGGCCACGCATGCGTAAAGTCTGAACACGTAAGATTCGGTCAAATGTAAATCCTCTTTTCCTATCCGATTGCAAATTAGCAATGCTTGACAAAAGTGATATAATCAGATATCATTTCTTGAGAGAAAATTGTCCCATCTGGAGTTGACAGTTAGTTTACGAGCTAATAGGAATCTTTAAGATTTCTTTACGAGCTGAAGAGAGTCTGTGAGATTTATTTGAGAATCTGCGAGATTTCATGGGAAAGACATTTGTGAGGAATATATTGAGTCGATGTATAATAAAATTATCTTTATTTACATTGTCTGAATTGTTGCCCTCATCTTTATTGTCATATTCACGACATTTTGGCCGTTGTGCGAGGACACATGGCCCAGTGGATAAAAACCTTGATTGGATTCAGTGACTTGACGCAAAGAAGCGTGAGTTCAATACCAGGTGAAGTAATGGTGAAAAAATATTAGAGAGTTTAGTTAAAGTGAGATAACTAAGATATCCAGAATTAGCATGCCTCATGTAGCGAGAACAATCTACCCCGAGGATTGAAAAGAGTTCGGTTCAAAAGTCTAGTCACCTGAAGAAGGTCGGAGCGTACAACGGCCGAAACATGGTGAACATGTTAATAAAGATGAGGACGAGAGTCCGAATAATGTAAATAATATAAATACCTCATATCAGAAATTTCTATCTCAGATTTCAGATCGGTTTATTTATTTAACTTTTTTTTACATGGGAAGCGGTCTAAGACTTTGATAGATACAAACATGTTCTAGCAGTGCTAGATCAGTGCTAGATCATAAATAATAAGTATCTATTTAAAATCATATCGCGTCTCATAAGACGGTTAGAGGGTTAGAGGGTAAGAGAGACAGAGGAAGATAGAGTGTGACATACTTAAGGGGCTTGTAGAACAGGGTTTGGGAGAGATAACAGAAACGCAAAATTTATTAAGATGCACAAGGAACATGAATATCTGGCGGGCTATGATCGCCAACGTTATGGAGAGACACAGCATATAAAAGAAGGACGCGTTTGAAACAGCAAACAAAAAAGTCCGAGTTGCGAACCACTAATTAGAGATTTCAAATTCAAGCAGGTACAGAAGTTTAAATGTGTGGGAATTAATGTATGCGCGTTATAGTGTAGTGGATATTGGCTCGGAACGAGAAATAGGAGAGCCGAGTTCGAATTCCACGCAAGTTCGAATCATATTTGATACAGATGCAGGCCACCTCTTTATTTTTCGTCACGATCCAATAAAGCTTTACTATTTATTTCTGTTTCTACTACTGTTCAATAAACTTAAGAGCTACTCAATGTGGAGGGTCAGTAAATCAGTTTATTGCATGGACGCAAGTAGAAGAGGTCAGAAGTGCAGATTATGAGGATATGTAGGATAGATAACGTTTTACCATAGAGTCATAGATGTTAAGTGTAAACATTCTCTCAAGATTCTGTTTTCTAAAGCAACAGTTCTATGGAATAGGTTGTCTGAATAGAACTTCTTCTCTACTAATGGAATACGAAGGGAATGATGATTCGTCTCTGTGGATGCAGATAAATAAACAGAACTATAACGAAAAAGAAAATATTGCTGTAACACTTGCCCCCGATTGGCTCGCTGCCCCTGGTCTAGAACCTGTTGTGATGAAGATGACCGGAACCTGAGTGAATTGATGCTATCGAAACGGCACCAGTTATGACGAGCCTCTCGGATCGCTAATCGTGATGATGGCCTCGTCACAGCGGATAGTGCTCAAGACGTCTGTTACAACGGTGAACTTTTCTGCCCACGCGGTGTTCTTTGACTCGGTAGCCGTTTCTCTACCACCTCAAACCAGACCGGACACACGTGTACACTTGTGTTGAAGAAAAAATAAAAACACGACACCCAAAAAATAAATAAATAAATAAATGAATAAGTTCGAAGACGCCTGGATGAGTTACAAAAAAAAGTCTTTATATATATATATATATATATATATATATATATATATATATATATAAATTAATAATAAAAGCAGAATGTACAATCGCCGAATCAACGAAAGAAATGTCAATAGCACATATGACGTAATTTCTTTTTGTCCTCTTCTTAATTACATCATTTTAGGATTTCAAAAATTTTAAAATCATTTTCCATCAAAATGTGGAACCTAAGGATCTGACCTTAATTTAAACCCATCAAAAGTCCTGACAGCCTGTTTTGACTATCTTTGCTTTCCATTTTTACCGGGCAAATATTCGGTTCTGAATATAATGAGATTTTTTTTTCTTTTTTCTCCAATTTCCAGCTAATTTCTCTATTTTTCGGATTCTACAAGTACATGAGTATTAAATATAAATTAAATATTTTTAAGTAAAGCTCACATCGCGATTTACAATAAAGCACAACTACTAATACCACTAATAATAATTTCCTTCACTCCGTAGTATTAAACCAAAAAGTATATTTACGTGGAAATAGGGTTACATTGAGAGATATCAATATCCACTTTCCAAAGGGAAGCGGAAGTTGAATTCGTTGAGAAGGGTAGGAACACATTGCTTCTCCTTCCAGCTGCAAGTTAAATAGAACTAAATTGGGTTCTACAGCCATGGTTGTCAACCATTCTACTGCAGCAAGTAATGGCAAACTACTACGGAAAAATCTTCTACCGAGTCAGTCATGTGTCTTTCGTGACATGATCGCCCAAGCGTGTATCAGGTATGGCACTTAACTGACTGAATGAAAATTATGATGCCAAAATTCGAAGGCGTATAAGATGGCTTAAGTGAAGTGCTATGAAACAGGCAAAGAAATGATTGCTAAAACTGCCATATGATATAAATCATTCTATGTGGCAATAAACATTGGATCTTTTTCCTCGCAGATGAAGATAAGTATTGAAGGAAAAGACTTGATCGACAGAAGGATACTGAGAATACCACACGGACGAGGAATTTTAAAAGAAAATGCGAACAAAAAGGACAATTATACATAAAACCAGGAAGATAAAGTTTAAAATTTCTTGCATGCAAAATAAAAAAAAAGTCCTAGTAACTTTGACACTCACATGAACAAGACGATCAGAGGGAAGCAGTGATAAATCTATTTAACAAACTTGTGTAAATAGCAGAAAAAGGGGTCAATGTAATAGAAAGGTAAGCATTAATAAGAGTTATAAAGCTGTGGAGATTCATGATTCACCACTTCCTGAAGGGTAGCGGCAGATAGAAGAAACATGCTTCCCAAATACTATTTTACTGAACTGAAAGGTAGGATACACTATCTGGGATAAGGGCTGCAAATCCAGAAAAGGTATTAAAGAAAATGCCAATTACAGTTTGGGGATACTAAAATCAAGCATGTACAAAAACTTAAGTACGTTGGAAGTGTTCTAACAGAAAATGAAAAGTGCGACACTGAGATCCGAAGACGAATTGGCATGGCGAAGGACGCACTCCAGAAGCTGAGGGATATATTAAAAGGCAGGAAAATTTCGCCTGAAACAAAGAATAAAGTTCTGGATTGCTATGTGATGTCTGTCCTTCAATATGGCAGTGAATGCTGGACAATGTCATCAAAGATGAAGGAAAAACTGGAAGCAACTGAAATGTGGTTCTATAGAAGAATGTTACGGATATAATGGATCGAGTATGTGAGCAATGGTGAGGTTTTAGAAAGGATGGGAACGAAAAGGAAATTAATACTGAGTATCAGGAAAAGACAGCTTAAGTTCCTGGGACATGTGATGAGGAAGTAAGGCTTTGAGAATCTGATACACACAGGTCAGATAGAGAGAAAGAGAGACAGGGTAAAGTAGCTGATAACATATTTGTGCAGAGCGGGGTTGGGGTGGGATAAGAGGAGAAAGCGTGCTAAGAGCACCAGAGATTGGGTGACTTGAAAGGCCATGATGGCCTACGTCCTGAAGGGACATGGCACACAGAAGAAGAAGAATAAAATGTATTAATATTAGTAAAAGCCACACAAAAAATACGGGCGTCTTAAGATGATAATCTGAAAGATTTTTGTAATTGTCATGCTTTTTCCGATTTTTTTCTTTAATATCCGTGAATTACCACGACTTCTTGAGAATGAAAGTGGAGTGGTTTTCTGTTACCTCTTCCCCGATTTTGAATTCACTGGGATCGAACTCGTACACTGGCTTCAACCCAAGGCTAAAGAGACAAATTTACTCTGGTATTAAGTCATAGCTGGAGAGAGAAGTTGGATTCGTGCCTTTCCCAAAGACATTTCTGAGAAAGCAAACGCAACAGTTTGCACCCGTACTTGATCACGGTTCACCGGTTTCAATTTTTGTGACGATAACCGTTAGACTGCACAGACATCTTTAATCTGGCATTATGACATAATTAAAAAAAGAAAAGAAAATAACTTTTAAGTCTGGATAGAAAGAAAGAAGGAAGGAAGAAAAGAAAGAAAACAAGAAAAAAAGAATGAAAGAAAGAAAACAATAGCACGCGAAACAGAAATCTTCCCCGTACAATGAGTACAGAGATAATTTCCATGGCTTCTCATAGATGTCAGCTGTGTCTTAATGGTTTTAAGAAGATAAAGAAATTTCAAATGACTTCCTTGGCTTACAAAAAAATGGAGAACTGTTATTATTATTATTATTATTTAGTGAGAGAGTAGCACCCCGGAAAAGCGACATTTGTCTAAAAATATCCGAAGCCCCATATACCCACCATGGCATATAAGTCGGATAAGCGTTGATCATGCACACGCATTGCAGCCAAACGTACGCGATATGGTGACAGGTTTTGATAAAAGCAGCGCACAAACACACAGGTGGAGTCCAATTACATCAACGATTTTTATCGATGAAATTAACTCTGTTTTGCATGCACGAATGAATTCTGTTTTTCAAATTATTAAATCTATTTACATTGTGTATATAACACGGTAAAATCCACTTTCCTCCACCTAGCGCCCATAGGATAGAAGTAGAATCGATCGGCTTTTAATTTTGTCTAGAAGCAATCGGATGTTCAACCGTACAGATGAGCTGTGATACAACGAAACGGGACTGTCTGCGAATGACTATATATATATATATATATATATATATATATATATATATATATGCAAAGTTATCACTATACTCGTTTCGAAAAGCCCTCGGCGTATATACGCGGAAGGAAAAAATAGTTGTAAAAAAAGAAAGAGCTAAGCACATCAACATCAGCTAAAGCGATTTGGACCGAGCCAGTACGTAGCCCGAAGAAAAAACCCAGAAGTAATCAATAACAAAAAAGCGCTCAATACGTAAGCAGAGTATAATAAGTAAATTAACCTAGTGAGCCCAAAAACCTACCAAGGTTTCACCTAAAGGCATCTTCAGGGAAGGTTGGCTTCAACCTTCCCTGAAGATCCGTTTAGGTGTAACATTGGTAGGTTTTTTGGCTCAATAGGTTAATTCACTTATATATATATATATGGATGTGTGTATGTTTTATGGACTCTCCCGTCGATTTCGACGCATGAGTGTCTAAACCAGTCAGGCTGCCACACAAATAATTGTTTTGGGTGGTGAAGGCTTGTGTAGCACCATACACAATTTTTGGAACTGTTGATAACAAACAATCGGTCTAGAAGTCTACCACAGATCGCACGAACAACAGACCTCAGTTATTTAACCCATAACTGGAAGGAAGGGACAGATTAATACCTTTTCCAAGGGTACCAGTGCGCAAGTGATGCAGAGTGTTCGACTGGAACTGGAACTCGGCTCACGGATTTCCCTTTCTGAGCCGACATCCGCTGGTTTTCTTTATTACGGAATAAAGTCTCTTAGTATTTCATGTTTTTAGCACAGATCATCATCCAATCTTCTGTAGCTTCTAGGTATCTTTTGTATTATTATTATGTTATCATTTTTCATCATATTTCTATTTCTGCTATGGTCGCACTACCTAACAAGTCCGCGGGAAGACTTAAGGCAGGTCTTGGTGTGTTGTTATGGGTCCATTTCATTTTTTTTTGTCCCCTAACATCCCTAAGGTTATATAGACAAAGTTCTCCTTAGTGTGTGGGTTGTACTTAACAAGACAATATTTGGATATCTCCTAAGCTGGGGTTTCCAGGGATTCTTTCAATGTGTTGTTTTTGTTCCATTTTTTATCATTCCAAGTGCACCTACTATCACTGGCACGATACTTGTTTTCAATTTCCACATGTTTTTTATTTCAATATGCAGGTCTTTATATTTATGTTTTTTTTTCGAATTCCTTGTTTGCTATGTTACAATCCGCTGGACAAGCCATATCAATTAATAGGCAAGGTTTTTTCTTTCTGGTTTTTAACAATAATGTCCGGCCTATTTGCTTCAATTTTTCTGTCTGTGTAGATGGTGTAATCCCATAGAATGGTGACATCTTCTATTTCTGTAACTGGTGCTGGGTGATGTTCATACCAGTGTTTGTTTACACATTTTCCATAGTGTTTGCACATTGTACAGCGTAAATATTGCCCTACTCTATCGTGACGATTTTTATGTTCGTTTGGGGCAAGTACAGAACATGAGGTTAGATGGTCTATTGTTCCTTGGTATTTATCACAGAACCTGCATTTTTGATCCAGATTATTATGTATCATATTTGCCTGAAATTTCCTAGTGATAAGACTTTGGTATTGCACTGCAAGAATAAAGCGTTCAGTCTCAGACTTTAATCCAGATGCACGTAACCATCGATGAGTATTAACTTTATCAACATTGGATTTATTAGCACGTTCTGGATATTGGCCATGCAGAGGTTTGTCTTGCCAGCGCTGTTTCATCTGTTCAAGAGCTTTATCTTTGGCTTTCATTTTCATATTTTTTGCTGCAATAGTTGGTTCTTGGCTTCTGTTTAGCTTTTCTACAGAATCTATTAAATTTAAATCTGGTTTGTATTTACTGCCTTCTTTCATTATTGAATATTTTTTCTTTATGATTATTATTATTATTATTATTATTATTATTATTATTATTAATGCTTCTTCTTTTTCTTTCTTTCTTTCTTTCTTTTTAATACAATCCCTTACCGGCTAATTATTTTGATCTAGAGTAAAGAAAAGAAGTAAATATATCCATCGTCTTCTGTATAAATTATAATGTTAACTGATACTTAATCATTTTTAATATTTTCTTAACATTAATAATTCTCTCTTGAGTAGACGAACTGTTTCATAAAGTGCACGTTGTTTAATCTCTTCGTTAAAGAGCTTTCCTGTACCGCTTTTAATCATGCCCAGAGTTCCAATTATTATAAACAAAACTGTAGTTTTGAATATTTGACACTCACAAGAGATATAGAAGGGAAGAAGGGCAAAAGGGAAAAAGTTAATAACCTCCCTAACGAGTGGATGGACGGCAAAACGAGAAATGGGGAGGGTTGGTAAGTGGGTAAACGTTGTTTTGATCTACAATGAAAAAGATGTTGAGAGATATCAACATCCACGTTCCGAAAGGAAACGGAATATCAAAGAAGACAACAAAGAAGATAGCAGTAAAAGTGGCACATTTTTCAAATTTTAAATTTGATTTTTTACCACATTTTTTCAATTTCCAGATTTTCTGGGTATATTTTTTCAATTTCCAGATTTTTTGGGCATATTTTTTGATTTCCAGATTTTTGGGCATATTTTTTCAATTTCCAGATTTTGGGGCATATTTTTTCAATTTCTAGATTTTTGGACATATTTTTTCAATTTTCTGGTTTGGAGCATATTTTTTCAATTTTCAAATTTTTGGGCATATTTTTTCAGTTTCCAGATTTTTGGGCATATTTTTTCAATTGCTAGATTTTTGGGCATATTTTTTCAATTTCAAATCACAATAAATACAAATTATCATGGGAGACTTGAATATCAAAATAAGCAAGTGAGAGTGAAACGGTTGGCAATTTCGGACTAGGAAATCACAATGGCTGCAGAGAGAAATGGGTCCAGTGATACACAGTGAATGGTTTGGTAATAACCGACAACTGGTTTCAAGAGCAACCAAGATGATTTGGGACATGGAAAAGCTCAAGAAAAAAAAATCGACTATGAAATTGATATGTCCCGGAAAGGGATATATATATCATTCGAAGTAGCAAAACGTTTTTGGCAAATGTAACTAAATCTAGCAAGTAGACGTAATAGACGGTACTCGTCGTATGCAATATACTGGGACGTAAGCGTAGTCAATAGACGTAGACCTATAGACGTAGAACTATCGACGTCTTCGCCTTAATTTGTATTTATGACTGACACCAGGAAATCATAACTGTGAGGGGGAACCAAGGTGTATGCATATTCATTACATCACATATTCATTACATCAGAAATTATCAACGTAAAATTCAGGAATGTAGTTATTGACTGCAAAATATACCCAAGTATCGACTGCGGAAGTGACCACCTCCCGGTTATATGTAAACTAAGGATGAAACTTCGGAGATTTATGAAGCCTGACGCAACACTTAGACTGCAACTTAACGGATTTGTGAATGACCCGAACCTGCGGATAAATATACGGACAGTGTGAAAAATATGAGGGACAAATTGGAAACTGAAACTCGAAATGAGATGCACTAAGGGAAACTCTAGTAACATCAACATAATCCCAATGGAAAAACAGTCGCAGGAGAAAGAATGGGTGGATCACAAATGGGTTTCTTGATATGATGAAAAGGAGACAGAAAACAATGCCAATAAATGGAACGGAATACAGGAAACTACACACAGAAATAAGGAGCAAATGCAGACTCGCTAAAGAAGACTGGATCAGCGACAAATAAGCAGAAATAGACATTAAGTATAAGAAAGATATACATAATAAAAAAATTAAGAGAACTAACAGGACAAAAGACATGCTCAGCGACAGGATGCATAAAATCTAAGGAAGAGACGCTCATATTAAAGAAAAAATACTTTAGTTATTGGACGAAGATATATGAGATCTCTTTCACGACAAAAAGTCGATATTGTAATAGTAATGCTGACGGCCTTAGACGATTTCGGCGGAAAAATGTTAAAGAAATAATAAATGAAATCTACAACAGTGGCGATATACTCGAAGACCAAAAATATGCCAGAAAATCTGGAAATTGAAAAAATATGCTTCAAAATCTGGAAATTGAAAAATCTGCCTAAAATACCGAAATTGAAAAATATGCCCAAAATACCGAAATTGAAAAAATATGCCCAAAATACCGAAATTGAAAAATATCTCCAAAATACCGAAATTGAAAAAATATGCCCAAAATACCGAAATTGAAAAATATGACCAAAATACCGAAATTGAAAAATATGCCCAAAATAACAAAATTGAAAAATATGCCCAAAATAACGAAATTAAAAAATATGCCCAAAATAACGAAATTAAAAAAATCTGCCCAAAATACCGAAATTGAAAAATCTGCCCAAAATACCGAAATTGAAAAATATGTTCAAAATACCGAAATTGAAAGAATATGCCCAAAATACCGAAATTGAAAAATATGGCCAAAATACCGAAATTGAAAAATATGCCCAAAATAACGAAATTGAAAAAATATGCCCAAAATACCGAAATTGAAAAATATCTCCAAAATACCGAAATTGAAAAAATATGCCCAAAATACCGAAATTGAAAAATATGACCAAAATACCGAAATAGAAAAATATGCCCAAAATACCGAAATTGAAAAATATGGCCAAAATACCGAAATTGAAAAATATGCCCAAAATACCGAAATTGAAAAATATCTCCAAAATACCGAAATTGAAAAAATATGCCCAAAATACCGAAATTGAAAAATATGACCAAAATACCGAAATAAAAAAATATGCCCAAAATACCGAAATTGAAAAATCTGCCCAAAATACCGAAATTGAAAAATATGTTCAAAATACCGAAATTGAAAAAATATGCCCAAAATACCGAAATTGAAAAATATGGCCAAAATACCGAAATTGAAAAATCTGCCCAAAATAACGAAATTGAAAAAATCTGCCCAAAATACCGAAATTGAAAAAATCTGCCCAAAATACCGAAATTGAAAAAATGCCCAAAATACCAAAATTGAAAAATATGCCCAAAATACCGAATATGAAAAAATATGCCCAAAATACCGAAATTGAAAAAATCTGCCCAAAATACCGAAATTGAAAAATCTGCCCAAAATACCGAAATTGAAAAATCTGCCCAAAATAACGAAATTGAAAAATCTGCCCAAAATACCGAAATTGAAAAAATCTGCCCAAAATACCGAAATTGAAAAATCTGCCCAAAATACCGAAATTGAAAAATATGGCCAAAATACCGAAATTGAAAAATATGCCCAAAATACCGAAATTGAACAATCTGCCCAAAATACCGAAATTGAACAATCTGCCCAAAATACCGAAATTGAAAAATATGCCAAAAAAGCAATACAAATACAGAAGGACGAATGTTTTGTAGATTACGCAAAGGCATTCGGCAAACTACGCTGCAAAGACTAAATTCTCAGTAACCTCGACATATTCGGGTAAAGACATTAGAATAATTAAGAACCTATACTGGCAACAAACCGCCTACATACGGGCAGGAGATGCGTTCAGCAGATATACAATATAGAAAAAGGTGTAAAACAAAGATGTGTCTTCTCACCAGATCTAATCAACCAATAAAGCGAGGCAATTCTGAGAGAACTAGGGTTCGTCATTGGCAACCACAATTTCAACAATATAGGATACGCAAATGACACAGTACTGATAGCAGGCAGAAGTCCTCCCAAGTAAAAACGAGAAGAAAGAACTAAAAATGAACTACAAGAAAATGGATGCATGGTCATGAGAAACGGAGAGAATTCCAAAATACAAATTACAGATCGAGGATACTAAAATCAAGAAATTTAAATTCTTGGAACGTGTTCTAACAGAGGACGGAAAGTGCGACACGGAGATTTGAAGGCGTACAGGCATGACCAAGGACTCATTCCAGAAGTTGAGTAGAGTATTTATTAAGACAAGAAAATTTCGTTGGAAAAAAAGAAAAAAAGTATTGGACTGCTATATGTTATCTACCTTCTTTATATAGCAACGGATGCTAGGGAATCACATTAAAGGTGAAGGAGAGACTCAAAGAAACATAAATCTGGTTCTGCAGAAGTGAGGATACCATAAACCAAACGTGTGAGCAACGATAAGGTTTTGCATAGAATGCAAAACAAAAAGGAATCTTATATTTAACATGAGGAAAAGACAGATGAAGTTTGTGGGATACGTAATGTTGTGGATCTTCGTCACCAATGTGTCGTGTCAAATCTTAACGCAAATCTTCTTCGCCAATTCGTTGTGGAGTTGTTGTGGCGAAACTTCGCCGCAAAGTTGTAATGACCGGTTTGTGTCGGAAATAAGACACGGAACAAGAAGGCAGGTTCAAAACAGCAAGAAAATATATACAAAAGAAGTGTTTGTAATAAATAAATTGAACAATGTAAGTTCGAACAGTACAGTTACGTTGCGTATTGTCTGACTAGTCAGTCAGTTAAGTGCCATACGTGATACACGCTTTGGGCGATCATGTCTCGAAAGAGACATGACTGACTGGGCAGAGGATTATCCCGCAGTAAGTTGCCATTGCTTTTTGCGGTAGACTGTTTGCCGACCAAGGCTATAGAACCCAATCTGTCCTGTTATTTGACTCATAGGTAAAGGGAAAAGAAATCTATTATATTATTATGTAGTAATTAGTGGGGGATCGGTTTCCTATTGTTATGAAGTAATAAACTGATCCCCCACTTTATGACCAATATAAGCCTTAATCATTATTCCAACTATTATATTCAGTCAGTCAGTTAAGTGCCATACGTGATACATACTTGGGCGCTCAGGTCTCTTTCGAGACATGACTGACTGGGCAGAAGATTATCCCGCACTAGGTTGCCATTACTTTTAACAGTAGTCTGGTTGCCGACCAAGGCTATAGAACCCAATCTGTCCTGTTATTTAACCCATAACTGGAAGGAATAGCCAGATTAATACCTTTCCCAAGGGTACTAGTAGCTGGCTTAAATGCGTACTTAACTGCTGTATTGACTGCTGTACAAGCTGCCTCCGGAAGTCACGCAGGTAATTATATATAGTAAGAGGAAGAGTCCATTCCTCGTAGAATGACACCATAATACGTAGTGAGGAAGGAGGGCTTCGAGAATCTATTACTCACAGGACAGATAGAAGGAAAGAAGAAAGCAACGCGAGACATATTTGATGAGCTTGAGGAAGTAGATGGAAGAGCAGGGTTTGAAAAGATACCAAGAAAAAAGTGTAAAGAACTACAAGGGATGTAGAGGGCCATGATCCCCTACGTCTTGTAGGGACACGGCACATAAAAGTTGAAAATAGATAAGTCATTCCTTGCCGCTGTTAACAACGGATTCGGGGTCATTTTCGATATCAACTACCTGTTTTACTTCATCCTACCTTTGCGGGTTGACTATTAAAACAGGTGTAAATTGAACATTTGTGCCATGAGCATAAATAGTGAATTGAGAACTGATGACATTAGGGTTGACATTGATAAAAGCAGGAAACAATGTGTGTCCGTAGTTAGAGCACTGGAAAACCACACATAAATTGGAAAGATCTAGTAGAGAGGTTGTTCAATATGTAGGCGTGTAAGCACTTGATAAACCCCCTGTACTCTGACTACTTTCAT
>JBBBDQ010001186.1:3187500-3295000 GCA_037127315.1 Ascarosepion bandense
CTTTGATCCATTACTTCTTCGTTTAAGTCTTTCTTTCTTTCTTCTTTCTTTCTTCTTTTTCTTTTCTTTTTCCAGTATTTTTCTTTTATCTTTTTTAATAATCAGACCCTTTCTTTCTTCTTTCTTTCTTTCGTTGTTTCAAACTTTCATTTTCTCTCGTTCATTTTGCTTCTTGCCTTGCCAATTATTCATCTAATATTTCTTTCTGTAGCGCTTTTTAAATCTTATCTTTTCTCGGTGAAAAATCTTAACTGTTTTTTCTTTCTTTATAGAAAATTTTCTCTCTTCCAACACTTTTACCATTTATTCTTCATCTTTCTTTTTCATTTACAATCATCATTCCATTTTCTTTCTTTCTCACTCTTTTTGTATGACTGGTTCATTTCTTATAGAATGACCATTCGTATTTTCTAACTTATCAACGGCCATATCGTAAGAAAATACTCGATAAAAAACAAGAAATTTATATTAAAAGAATAGGTGGAAGCAACCTGGAAGACGTTCTCTCTCTCTCTTTCTTTCACACACACACACACACACACACACACACACACACACTCTCTCTCTCTCTCTCTCTCTCTCTCTCTCTCTCTCTCTCCTTTGGTTGCTTTTTATTTTACATTTTACATTTTCGATACTCATTTCGACAAAATAATGACACTAAGACGGGATAGACTATTGGGCGTAAAAATGAAGACGATATTAGAAGGAACCGGAAATCTAATCCTAAACAGGAAACGAGACCTAAACCTATACCCCTGTTCAAAAGACCGGAATATATATATATATATATATATATATATATATATATATATATATATATATATATCAGATTAAGTAAATTGCAATAATTGTGTCTGTTTATTTTTAATAAAATCCGTTAATACTCACGTATTATAATTGAATGATGTAAGAAAGGAACTGTAACGTTGTAACAGATGATTTTATTATTCATTTCTCGATGTTCCCAAGTACTTTCAATCTCTTCCCGAGATCATCTTCAGGGGTGTGAGTTATGGTAAAAAAAAATAAATAGTAAAACTGTGTTGCTAAATGTTAGTTTAAATTTTCTTCTTGCTTCAAATGTAACGGTTGACAAATTACTGAGCATTCATTAGAACGTGAAAATTATCCAAAATGGAATATTTTTTATGTTGCAATGTTATGGTCACGCACGTGTTAAAGCATGAAAATCTGTCCTTTTTCTAAACATCTTAGAATTATTTATCTTATTACAGTATTCTTAGCTGATTCTATTAATTAAGTTTTTATAAATATTGCCTGGAGAATCTGTAGTTTATTTTTGCTGGTTTCTTGGTGTAGGATAGTTGCGTTATCGATCACTATTCTTTTAAATTGTGAATGTAGACATGAATGTTGTTGTAGATGTTTAGAAATGGACGAATGATCAGACATGTGTAATGTAAGACGTCTAGTTAATGCAGTTGTTGTAAATCCAACATATATATATTTGTCTTTTGTCAGAGGTACATTCTCCCAAGGGATATTTGAATTGATATGTAATGTTTTTACGTGACACATCAGTTGTTGGGGAGAAGTTATTACATTAAATTAAATTAGTAGTATTGTATTTTCTATAATATATTATTAATTTTAATTTTTTATTAGGCTCAACAGGAGATATATTAGTACGAATGAGACTTTTTATGATTTTTTTCATCCTGTTTGTAGTTATCGTGCATCTGGTTGCAATAAAACACACACACACACACACACACACACACACACACACATATATATATATATATATATATATATATTCATAAATTATAACATGGATATGTAACAATATCACTACAAAAGTAGCCATTTTGTTTCGACACTTTTGTGTCTTGTCAAGTGATGTGATAGTTTAAGAACTATCACATCACTTTGTGATAAATTATAACATCATATTGTTACATATCCGTGTTATAATTTATAAATAAATAATATTGTGTGTGTGTGTGTGTGTGTGTGTGTGTGTGTGTGTGTGTGTGTACTTTCCACGTGGTTTATTTGAATTTAAGCAGTCGTTTTTCTGAGAGAAAGAAATCTTCTCTGATGGAAGTATATTCTGTGCCGCCGCTGCTACAATTTAGAGTAGCAGAGAAAGAAAGACAGAGAAGTTTATGTCTATTGCTTTTATAATACATAGAGAACGACACCTATGACTCTTTTATTCAGAAAATTTTGTATGTCTTTCGAAGCGGGTCGCTGGTTGACCATTAAGATATTTTGGTAAATAATGATCTTCTACATTTGACTTAGTCACATAGTCGAGTGAGTCAATACCTTCCTAGCATGACACGTAGTTATTTGGCTGAATTTTTATCTTAAATTGTTATTGTTCAGTTATAAACAGTGTGGTTTTAGAAACTAGGCCAGAAGAGATCATCAGACCTCTTTGTTTAGGCAAAGCCTAAAACTGATATATATATATATATAGTCATCCGCAGATAGATCTGTTTCGCTGTATCACAGCTCATCACTACGGTTAGATTCCGATTGCTTTTTAACCCAGGATTGAAACCCGACGTAAGTGGCGTCAGTCAGCGATTCTACCTCTGGGCTATGGGCGCTCGGTAGAAGAAGGCAGACTTTTTAGCATGTATATTATCATTATACACGCCCAATAGCCAGAGTGCTCTAATTCATTAGTGAATGAGCGATGCGTATATGCCAGGGTATCTACTGTTTTTCAAAGTCTACCATTCTTCCAGAGTGTTCAATCCTTCCATCGTCCTTTCCCCACCACCCCGTCTATCTTGTTCTTTTCCTTTCTCACTCTACCCTCGCAACAGTTTTAACACCGGTATTCCCATCCTTCTATTGCCCTTTCTCCGACACCCACTATAACAAGTTCGTTTTTCTCTTCACTCTCCTCCTGTTTAAACTTTCGCTCTTCTCTTATATAGCCCCTGCGCACCAGTGGGGGTACCGACTTGCTTGGGGTGAAACGATTAATGTATATATACTAGCAGTATAGCCTGGCGTTGATCGGGTGTAATAACAGCTTTAAAACTAATTCATGGTCCTGGAGCTCAGACTCTTTGGACGTTGGCACGAAAGACTAAAAAGCAATAGTTGTTTCCAGTCAAAGGGAAACCGTAGATTTAAAAAAAAAATGAATGGATGTATGTCAAATTTTGATTTCCAGTATCAATGTCAAATAAGTTTTCCGTCACAAACTGAATTTGAAGGCTAAATAAGTCCTCTGAGTAAATGGTATCATAGCTAAAACTAAGAACTACAATTATACCTACTTAGAGCAAAACCCGAAGCAAAAACCAATATAAAAGGGCTGAAAACCTGATTTTGATCAGACCAGATAGGATACCGGAGTATCGACTTCCAATACCGGAGTTAAATAAATCATCCAAGGATAAACTAACCTAAGTAAGTCCATGAAAACTTATCGTACCCATCGGGAGTAAAATTGGAGAAAATGAGCCATATTAATGGCTGATTATCAGTTTTTGATCAGATTCGATAGAATATCGGGGGTATAGATTTCCGATATCGGAGAAAATGAGTCGTCTGGAAATATATACTAATGTTTGAGACTAAAAACTATAATTTTACCAAGTTAGAGCAAAATCTGCAGCAGGAACCATGATAAGAGGGCCGAAATCCTGATCTTGATCAGACCTGATCGGATATCGGGGTATCAATTTCCGATATCAGGAGAAAATCGGAAAAAATAAGTAACCATGATCTGACCGGAAGCCTAAAGAATATATGTGTGAAGTTTTGTTAGAATCGGATAAAAATTGTGGATTTGTATAAAGGACATACCTACAGAAAGACAGACAGACACTAACAATTTGCCTTATATATATATATATATATATATATATATATATATATATATATATAGTACTGTGAAAAAGTTTTAGGACAAGAACTTTTTTATCTTTTATGAGGCATATTGACAGAAAATAAACAATTTAATTAAAGTAATTTTATTTGATTTACTCAACAAATGATTTAACAACAAAAAAAACATACTTGTTACAAAATAAAATTAATATTTAATATAATAGCCTTTTGCTTTGATCAAAATCTTCAATTTGTCAGGCATTGACATCACAAGCTTCTTCAATGTATCTAATGGTATCTCCTGCCAAGCAGCTGGCATTTGTTCCCAAACTGTGTCTTGCAAAGTAACATTAGATTTATCAATTTCGTTTATCCAAAATATCCCATAGATGTTCAATGGAGTAGTTTATAAATAACTTGTTTAATAGAAAATAGGAAAAATTAAGTATAACTTCTTTTTAATACATTTCTTTTACAGCTAGTTTTAAATAATCAATATTTATTAGCAATTTACTTGGCTTTTCATCCTGTATTTGAATTTCAGTGAGTTTTTTAGGACCCCACTGTCCTAAAACTTTGCACACTACAGGTAGTGTGCAAAGTTTTAGGACAGGGGTGAATTTAAAACTTTATTTTGATGCCTCATAAAAGATAAAATAGTTCTTGACTTAGTAACTTCGCAAAGTACTATATATATATATCCGAGAGGGTACAGAACAAACATATGATTGTCGAGGACATATATTAAAAATTAATGTACATGTTCTAAAACATAATTTATAATAAATATATATATATATATATATATATATGTGTGTGTGTGTGTGTGTGTGTGCAATTTAATATAGTAGGATTATTAAGCTAATATCGTAGACAGTTACTACTGTAAAGAGTTCGACTTTCACTGAAAGCTCTCTGTACTTATTTATCTTTTACAGTCCTGCATCTCGTTTATTTTTTTTTTATTCTTTCATACTTACACATTTCTTTTTACTTTTCCCGTAGAATGTCCACTTGTAAATCACTTCCGTTGTTTATTTTTATTGCCAACTTCCTGTCTTCCTGTCACTTCCTACGGAAGTTACTCGCCTTTCAAATTCTCATTTCAAATTCTCAGTTATCCACCGTCCTGTCTTTTTTTGTTTGTTTTTATTAAATCTTCATTTTTGAGCTTCCCTTCGTCACTGAGTCCTGTGACCTATAATTCCATTGGATCCGATGTTGCTGTTCTTCTTCTATGTGCCTTGTCCTTTCAGGACGTAGGCGATCATGGCCTTCCACGTATCCCTAATCCTGGTGGCTCTTGACACACTTTCTCCTGAAACACAACACAACCCCCATTCTGTCATCCATCTGCTCAGGCCCTTCAAATATGTTATACGCTGCTTTCCCCTGTCTCTTTTTCCCTCTATCTGGCCTGTTAGTATCAGGTTCTTCAAGCCCTCCTTCCTGATTGCATGTCCCATAAACTTCAGTTGTCTCTTCCTGATGCTCAATATTAATTTTCTTTTCGTTTCTATCCTTTCTAAAACCTCATCATTGCTCACATGCTCTGTCCATGATATTCGCAGCATCCTTTTGTAGAACCACATTTCAGCTGCTCCAAGTTTTTCCTTCATGTTTGTTGATATTGTCCAGTATTCACTGCCATATTAAAGAAGTGACATCACATAGCAATCTAGTCCTCTCTTCTTAGTTTCTAGTGAAAGTTTCCTGTGTCTTAATACTTTACTCAGGTTCTGGAACGCGTCCTTTGACATTCAAATACGTCTTCTGTGTCACACTTTCCATCTTCTGTTATAACACTTCCCAGGTATTTAAATTTTTGTACCTGATTGATTTTATGCATATGGAATTTTAGTTGCTCTTTTTGCTGATGACCATGCATTCGGTTTTTTGCAGTATATTCATAGTGCTTTTTTATTGTGAAAAATTACACGGTTTTCCACTTGATTGATAAAAAATAACAGTCAATTTTTTTTTACAATCTTTTTCCAAACTTCTATTTGCTGCGTTCCTTTCAGGACCGACATCTCCTTATCTGTTGTAGTTCTTAACACCATTTCTTTTGTTGCTCAAGCCCATCAAGTACGTCACGCGTTGCCTTCGTCTGTGCTTTTTTCTTCTATCTATCCTGTGAGTATCAGATTCTCCAAGCTTTCTTTCTTCATTATATGTCCCAGAAACTTTAGCTGTCTCTTCGTTTTCGTTTCTATCCTCTCCAAAATATCAACGTTGCTCAGACGTTCGATTCATGGTCTCCTCAGAATCCTTTTGTATAACCACATTTCGGTTGCTTCGAGTCTTTCCTTCATCTTTGGTGAGATTCTCTAGCATTCGCTTCCATATTGAAGGGCAGAAATCACATGACAATCCAGTACTCTCTTCTTTGTTTCTAACGAAATTTTCCAGGTTCTGAAGACTCTAGTCAGCTTTTAGAATGCATTGGCCATGCCAATACGCATTCGGGTCTCAGTGTCTCACCTTCTTTCCTATCAACATCATAATTATACCCACCCCGGAATATTTCAACATTGTGAGAAATATTCAGCAAGTCATCTTCACTGTTTTTTTTGTTTTTTTTTTGTTTTTTTTTTTGCGAAGCAGCTTCGACACGTTCGACCGTTTGCAGAACCTTCTTTAGAAACAAACAATTTTTGTGTTGTAATGATTTCCGTTTCGATTTTTTAAAGCAGAGCAAGTCAGAAAACAAATCTTAGTTATTTCCATTTTAAATGGTCAGTTAAGTGCCATACGTGAAACACGCTTGGGCGATCATGTCTCGAAAGAAGATTATCCCGCAGTAGGTTGCCATTTCTTTCTGCGGTAGACTGGTTGCCGACCAAGGCTATAGAACCCAATCTGTCCTGTTATTTAACCCATAACTGGAAGGAATAAACGGATTAATACCTTTCCCAAGGGTAATTGCGCACAAGTGAATGCAATGAATTCGGCTGGAATTCGAACTCGGCTCCCCGGTTTCTCGTTTCGAGCCGATATCCAATGCATATCCACAACGCACATCCTAAACGGTGCTATGACAAAATACCTGATCACTGGCAAACTACATTAGTTGACAAATAAAAGAGTGTGAGTCGATGAGTTAGCACTTAAATAAACACATTCGTAGCCTATCTAGAAGGTGGTAAATTTATATAGCTTCTACATAAACTTTGACAATCGTAAAGTTGTATACCTCTGGGACGACGACGAAGATTAAACTTCACAACTCAAATTTCACACTTTTCTTCTTTTCAATGTCGGGAATAAACAGCTTCTTCTTCTTCGTTGGAAATAAAACCGAAACCAATTCAACGTGTAGATACTTGTTCAACGCAAATAAACTGTAACTAATTCGAGGAATAAACTTCTGTCAATTCGGCGACTCTCAAGGATGATATTATGAATATAACATTTCCATCATGTCACGCTCATGGGTTTGGATTATTTTTCTTTTCTTATGTCTTAATGTAAGATACTCAATACTAGGGACATTAATAAATATGTTACTCCCATGTAAGACGGTGTATCGTTATAAATATTTTGCTGTTATTTTTTATGACAGGGGACCACTCATATATATATATATATATTTCTGTTCATTTTTCTGCATCTCATTCTGTTAATATTTATCAATGTATTTATCTCTTCATATGAGTGTCTCTTAGTGTATTAAGCTATCTAGTTCATATCTATCTCACTACAGTGATCTATCTATCTATCTATCTATCTATCTATCTATCTATCTATCTCAGTCTCTTCCTATCTATCTATCTATCTATCTATATATATATATATATATATATATATATATATCTCAGTCTCTTCCTATCTATCTATCTATCTATCTATCTATCTATCTATCTATCTAGTCTCTCTCTTATCTATCTATCTATCTATCTATCTATCTATCTATCTATCTATCTATCTACTCAGTCTCGTCTTTTCGAGATCTATCTATCTATCTATCTATCTATCTATCTATCTATCTATCTATCTATCTATCTCAGTCTCTTCCCATCTATCTATCTATCTATCTATCTATCTATCTATCTATCTATCTATCTATCTCAGTCTCTTCCTATCTATCTATCTATCTATCTATCTATATATATATATATATATATATATATATATCTCAGTCTCTTCCTATCTATCTATCTATCTATCTATCTATCTATCTATCTATCTATATCTCAGTCTCTTCCTATCTATCTATCTATCTATCTATCTACTCAGTCTCGTCTTTTCGAGATAGAATCTCGTCATCAGGCAATGTTGGATGTTGGTTCTGAAAATGATTTACATTTAAATAAAAAAAAACTATCATATTGCTGTTTATGTATGCGAGAATATATAAAATGTATATGTGTTCTTTTTTACTAATCAGAATAAAGATTCAATTTGAAATTTGGCCAGTAGTTTCTACGTACTTACTTTTTTTCCTTTCTTTTTCTTTTTTTTTTTCCTTTTTTTCCTTTTTATTCCCACTAACGGTCAGAGCGTCAACCTACTTTTAACCTAATTTTATTTTCCTTTTTTATAACTTTGATCTTCAAAAGCTTAAATGCAATGTCAAGGTTCCTTACTTTCCTTTTGATTCTTCTAATATCACTTTTCTTTCTCTTTTTCTTTCTTTTTCTTTCTTTCTTTCTTTTTCTTTTTCTTTATTTCTTTCTTTCTTTTTTCTTTTTTTTCTTTCTCTTTTTCTTTCTTTTTCTTTTTTTTCTTTTTCTTTCTTTCTTTCTTTTTCTTTTTCTTTTTCTTTCTCTTTTTCTTTCTTTTTCTTTTTCTTTGTTTCTTTTTCTTTGTTTCTTTTTCTTTTTTTTCTTTTTCTTTTTCTTTTTCTCATATTCTTTTCCACTCAGTAACTTCTTGCGTCTTAGAGATTTATTTTCGTTCTTGCAGTGAAATGATTTAAAATATCTATCTGTGTATCTATCTATAGTTTAGTCAATTTTTGTGATGTAGATTGAGTCAAGTACTTTTCAGCACCCACCTCCTGTAAAGAATCCTTGCCGACGCATTCACAAGGACATGACAATCAGAGATTTCCACAACATTCTATTTTGGTAGCTTTAGCAACGATTTATTTTAAAACATGTTTACCTATTGCCTGATCGGCCATCCATTTGTTACGATACTTGCTGTTTCTCTTCCGTCCCTCTTGCCTTCAATATGTCTTGTGAGTCGTGTCTAATTATCTCAGCCATCTTCTCTCATTCAGATTGCTACCTCCCAAAAACTGCAACATTGTGACAGATTGCTTCCTCGAACACAACAATCTTAACCTTTTCAGTGTCTACCTTCTTACTTTCACAGAAAAAAACCCAGTAATCTAAATAGACACAGAAAATGTAACGGCTAAAACTGTGTGATAAAAAGAAAACTGAACAATCATGAGGTTTTTGAGTTTGATTTTGAGTTTTGTTTAACGACATATCAACACCTCTGTGGGTTATTTAATGACCCAAAAAGTGGGGTTTTAAGGTATTTTTTTTATGTTCGGTTATAGTGAGAAGGTTGATTTAGTCAGATTTTAATGATAATTTTTTGTTTTTACTCTTTTTTATTTTAAAAAACTGAAAATATTTTCTAGTTTTGTATTCACAAATGTTTTGCTAAGAATAATTTTTTCCTTCAAAAATGTGTTATGGTAAAAACAATTCTTCAAAAATGTGATTTTGGTAATATTTTTCCTTCAAAAATATATATTTTTCTATAAAAGTCTATTTTTATACTTTCATAGTGTTTTGACCTCAGTTTGGATGTTAATTATTTGCCCATAGCTGGGACCCTAACAGGTGCTACCACTCCGGATCAGGGTGGACCTGAGAACAACAGAAATGAAAAGGTGGTTCCATGCTCCTCACAACCTCCCTTGCAGTTTACTGTCATGAGATTTTTTACTCAAATCAACAAACATACAACAATGAAAAAAATTTGTCGAAAAATGTCAGACAACAATCACGTCTGTTTTATACGTAGTTTTTACTGCAAGTAAATGATGAAATATCGAAAATGAATTCTAAAAAACAAAAGAACGTTACCAATATTATTGACGCCAGCAACATTTAGCGACTGACTTGATTTGCTGTAAATTGCAATTATACTTGTCGTGATTTTTACGAAAGGAATATAATCCCGAGAAAAGAGCTTTTAACTTTGAACGTTTTAAAGGCTGGACACTATGCAGGCGTCAAAACCATTAAACCTTCCTGGACAACTGAAGACAATATTTCCAGTAAATGGGCCTCATTTCTTAATTTGTTTTTTCTCCTGTTATTTACCTTTTGCAACAATAATGGGTTTTTAAAAGGAATTGTAGCGCACAAGAGAGAAGGAATAAAGCTCTTCTGAAGTAACTAAATAAAAATACAGAAATTGCTCTACAAAAAATGAAATAAATTAATTCTTTATATAATCATTATTTCGTTGGAAGTCTTGCTCGCACAAGATGGTAGTCATTGTTGATTGAGATTGAGTGATATAAACTTTTCTATTTCTCAAATGATAACACCGTCTTCTATTCTTCTTTTTTCTTTTCCTTCTTCGTCTCCATTTTTCTTTCTTATTTTTTCTTCACAACGTAATAGTTATCGGCATAAGAATAATAACAATAGTAATAATAATCAATGGAAATTGGCAATTAGACGAACTTCGTTAGCCATTAAACACACGTAGAAGAAAAAAATAATTGATTGTGGAGCTTCTCCTGGGATGACCGACAGAAAATCAATGTCGGTGACTCAGGAAGAGAAAATCACTCACCCATAATTACCTTAAATTACGCCCACGCAGTAATTACTGAAAATGTCTTCGGCCCGCTAATTCTGAAAATCTATGTAATATCAATTTATAATAACAATAATAATGATATTAAAAAAAACTTCCTAGAAGCTTGTAAAGATTTTCTAATTTGCTTCGTATTTAATCATTCAGTCAGATTTAATTCCTGTATTCATCATCATATATATATATATATATATATATATATATATATATATACTGACGCCAATTCGGTCAGGTTTCAATCCTGGGTAAAAAGCAGTCGGATGTCTAACCGTACTGATGAGCTGTGATACAGCGAAACAGATCTGCCTGCGGATGACTATTTACGCTCTCACACCCTGATTGAGCACTCTTGAAGAATGTTAGACTTTGAAAAACAGTAGCTATTCTAGCATATACGCATTGTTCATTCAGCAATGAATTAGAACACTCTCAGCTATTGGATGTGTATAATGATAATATACACGCTAAAAAGTCTGCCTCCTTCTACCGAGATTCTACTCAGAGGCAAAATCGCCGACAGACGCCAATGCGGTCGGGTTTCAATCCTGGGTAAAAACAAATCGGCTGTCTAACGGAAAAGATGAGCTGTGATACAGGGAAACAGATCTGTCTGCGGATGACTGTGTGTGTATATATATATATATATATATATATATATATATATATATATATATATATATATATACTAGCAGTATAGCCCGGCGTTGCTCGTGTGTAATGAAAGCTTTAAAACTAATCCATGGTCCTGGAACTCAGACTCTTTGGACGTTAGCACGAAAGACTAAAAAGCAATAGTTGCTCCCAGTCAAAGCTAAACCGTAGATTGAAAAAAAAATGAATTGATGTATGTCAAATTTTGATTTCCGGTATCGATGTCAAATAAGTTTTTCGTCGCAAACCGAATTTTGAAGCCTAAGTAAGACCTCTGAGTAAATGGCTAGGACTATGACTACAATTATACCTACTTAGAGAAAAACCTGAAGCAAAAACCAAAATAAAAGGGCTGAAAACCCGATTTTGATCTGATTCAATGGGATATCGGAGTATCGATTTTCAATATCGAAGTCAAATAAATCATCAAAGATAAACTAACGTAAGTAAGTTCATGAAAACGTATTGTACCCATCGGGAGTAAAATTGGAGAAAATGAGCCATATTGATGGCTGAATATCGGTTTTTGATCAGATTCGATAGAATATCGAGGGTATCCATTTCCAATATCGGGGAAATGAGTCCTCTGAGATCTACTAATGTTTAAGACTAAAAACTATAATTTTACCAGGGTAGGGCAAATTCTGCAGCAAGAACCACGGCAAAAGTGCTGAAATTCTGATCTTGTCAGACCTGATTGGATATAGAGTTATCGATTTCCAATATCGGGGGGAAATCGAAAAAAATAAGTAGCTCATGACCTAACCGGAAGTGTAAAGAATATGTGTGTGAAGTTTGGTGAGAATCGGATAAAAAATTGTGGATTTGTATAAAGGACATACAGACAGATACACACACACACACATAAACATCTTGCCTTTTATATATTTAGTTATTTATCTGTAAATTAAGATAAAACTTAGCCATTTTCAATATGTCATTTAAAACATACATTATTCATCCCCTTTATAAACAGAGAATGAGGAAAAAGATTAGCTTAGGTAAAAGAATGGGTTGAGAGATATTGGTTTTATTAGGGTAGGACTAGGGGAAAATTCAATAGTAACTTCTCTTTGGTAGTGGGTGGTATGTGGCTTGACCCTTGAGTTAATACTGATAGGTGGTGGGGAAGACAATATATTTTCGGATCATACAAACCCAGATTAAAATGTCTACAATTCTTGACCAGTTTCTTCCTTATTTTAAACTTCCATTTATGTATGCTGGAAGTTTTCATTATGCTTTCGAAAAAAACATTGGAAAATCAGTTGGTATAAAACGCCTGAAAATACCGAAATGTTGAAACTAAGGTTGTAAAACCAACTGAATTCTAAATAAAAAATATTCAAAAGTTTGACATATATGTATTGAGCACTTTTAATACAACTGTGAACTGGTCTACATTCTATTTATATTATTCGGACTATTATCATCATATTGGTTGCCATTTGTATGACGTTTGGGCCGCTTGTACGGTCCGGTCTTTTTTAGATTTTTTTTTTTTAATCATATCACCCCAAGCAAGGCGAAAACGCCACTGATGCGCAGGGGGCTACGTAAGAGAGAAAAGATTGCAAAAGAGAAAAACCGGAAACCATAACCTAAACAGGAAACAAGGGATGAGCCTCTTCACCTGTTCAATAGACGTGGGTGGAGTATGAACCGGGCGATAGTTTATACTATCTACTCCAATTGAAAAAAAAAAAATTAATAAAATAACAGAGTGAAAAGATTTTGAGAAGAGAAAAACCGGAAACCACAACCTGAAGAGAAAACAAGGGATAAGCCTCTTCACCTGTTCAATAGACGTGGGAGGAGTATGAACCGGGCGATAGTTTAGACTATCTACTCCAATTGAAAAAAAAATTAATAAAATAACATAGTGAAAAGATTGGAGAAGAGAAAAACCGAAAACCACAACCTGAAGAGGAAACAAGGGATAAGCCTCTTCACCTGTTTAATAGATGTGGGTGGAGTGCTAGGAATTTCGAAGGCCAGAGCGTATAACGGCCGAAACGTCGTACAAATGGCAATCAAGATGAGGACAATAGTCCAATAATGCAAATAGTGTAAATACTACCTCATCTCAGAAATATAAACATGCCAGCCAGTACCCTGCCGTGATACACGCAATTGACGCATCACAATCTTCTTATTCAGATTTTCTTCTACGAGTGTAATGAGACGCAAGATGGCTGTCTATTTGCGTAATTCAAGCAGATCCAGAAGTCTTTTTTCCAAACGGGTTAAACGCTAAGATTTTGCACGCAGAAGTCGCAGGCAAGTAGTCAGACCTTCAGATATAGAGATAACGTAAGGGTTATCGATGGGGGAAGTGGATTCAGCGAGCTGAGTTCAAATGCCGGTCTACTGCCTTTCTCACTGATATCCGTGAAAAAGATCAGAATATTTATGCCCCTTTCAGCTATAGGTTAAATCGCAGAGTAAACTTGGATTTTAACCTTCACTGGCATCTGTTCTAAAAGGACTACTCTGAATACAAGACTGTGTAATTCATGCCTAGAAATTCTGGTAATACGCACATATTATCGAAAAAGAAGCTGAGGAGAACTGTGGTCGCCTGCATTTTGAAGGGACGTGTTAATTAAAAATCAGGCTCTTATTACTTGGATTTGGACTTCTATCGCATTAAGCCCAGCTTATGGAATATGAAAATAATCTTTGTAAAAATTGATATTGGATATTAATGTTAAAATAGTCTCTGCCCGGAAAGTAGATCAATCGAAAAGCACTCCAGATAATCATTTTCAGTGGATTATGGATTAGCTCACTATTTTTGCAGTGATGACATATTTCTTTATTTATTTTTGTTTCGGGGATTTTTTTTTGTTTCGGGGAATTTTTTTAGTTTAATTTTTGTTTTCTTTTCGTCAGCAACCCGAATTAATCCATGATCAATACAACAAATACATCTGTCAACGAAATTTGCCGATTTATATATATATATATATATATATATATATATAAATTGAGGAGAACAACCGATTATGTTATCATGTTTCCAACTTTTTCGGTTTTATCAGGCGATTTGTATTGAATGATTGCTTAATGGTTAAAAGTTCCTAACCAGAATGAGATAGAAAGCCCTATTTTTTACAAAGATACGTAAGAAACAAGGAGAACTCAGAAAAATTATAATTCAAATTTAAAACCAGGAGCTACCTACCTTCAATTAGTGCACTATTTAGCTTTGAAAAAGATAGGATTGGTCGAACAGACAAAATCAAAATTTAAAAGATGAATAATAATTAAAAAAAAACTATTAAGTAAAAAAAAAAACTTAAATAAAAAACACCAAATATCCTAGTCAAAGGAGACAAATCAAGAAATATTGATACAATAATCCCGAAAATGTATATAAATGGAATAAAAGAAGAAATCACCAAATCTTATAAAATGGCGTCAAACGTCTACATCAAAAATATAAATGATGAAGCGGAAAACATTACAGACAAACTGGGTATTAGTGACAGGATCCAAATATTAAACAGCAACCATTTCTAACCATAAAGCACGTTAAGGACAACTTCTCCAACAACCTAACAAAATCCGAATTAAGAAAATAAGCCAGGAAATTCTAAAAAAAATATCTGTTATTTATTAAGGATTCCTACGTAAAAGGCGCGTTGTGGTGCACTGGATATCGGCTCGGAACGAGAAATCGGAAGGCCGAGTTCGAATTCCAGCTGATATTCATTGCATTCACTTAAGCACAAATACCCTTGGGAAAGGTATTAATCCGTCTATTTCTTCCAGTTATGGGTCAAATAACAGGACAGATTGGGTTCTATAGCCTTAGTCGGCAACCAGTCTACCGCAGAAAGCAATGGCAACCTACTGAGGGTAACTTCTACCCAGTCAGTCATGTTTCTTTCGGGACATGATCGCCCAAGCGTATATCACGTATGGCACTTAACTGACTGACGTAAAATAACCAATGGAAAGACACAAATGAATGTATTTCTTGGTCTCAGAAAATTAAAAAGAAAGAAAAAAATGTTGTCATGAAATGACATTAAAGTCTAACAAGGAATTTCTGAAAAAGGGTTACTCGAAGTTTTAGAATTTACAAATATATCATCGGAACACATAAAAATAACTTTACATTGTCGCAATTTCGTGCTATTCCACGACGAGGAAGTATGGATAAAAAAAAATTTAAAAAAAGGTCACTTTTGTCTTGCCACAAAGTTTGCTCGATGGAGCCAAGATTTGCGAGATAATCGATTTTATTTATCTTACACAAACCCAACAAAGTATCCACAAAAACGTTCACGGATTATCTATCTATCTATCTATCTATCTATCTATCTATCTATCTATCTATCTATCTATCTCTCTCTATATATATATCCGAGTGAATACAGAACGAAGAAAGAATTCTTACAACGCACCAAAACATTAATTTAAAACAGTGCTCGATATATAATATATAGAGCTGTAAATATTTGTCATAAATTATATTTTAAAACATGGACATAATTTTTCTATATATATACACGACAAAGGTACGTTTGTTTCGACATTGAAACTTCAATGTCTCATCAGGCGGTGTCTTATAAAAGCGTTAACTGTTAAATATTTTCCTACAACTTGAATTTATTTGTCCATGTCTTTCTTCTTTTTTCAGACTAGTCCCAATCTACCATTTTTTACTATTGCTGCGGTTATGAATGCTCAGGTTACATACAAAAAATATTATGCGTTCTCCTTCAGAAATGGGGTATTTCTCGATGACCTTCTACAGAAAAATAATCTTGATTTCCTAAACATCAAATTTCGAAAGAAGACATCTAAACAATGGACATTTATCTATGCCAAAGGCACAAAAACCCAATTGGTCTTGATAAAGAAGAAGTAGAAGAAAATTACAATTAATTGCCAAGGAATATCTTCAAACTATCGAATTGTCTTTTCCACCATCCTATTTAGTCTTAGAGTCAATGAGAAAAATTAATCTGCCTTCCCACCGTGTGTGAACCGTTTCAAAGACCAGTACAAGCTGTAAGGAATAAGGCTGAAACATTACAGATGTCGAAGAAGCACCTTTTAATACAATCTGCAATAATTTTATTATTTATCATTAAAACGTAAACATCATTAACATATTTAAACAGGGTTTTTCATTTTTCTGTGCCGTGTCCTTTCTGGTTTTCAGCAACCATGACTCTCTACTACTTCTTTTCCTTCATAGCATTAAAAAACGTTCGTCCTTTTATCCCTCTCGTCTATTTACAAAATCTTGTTACGAAGCTTACTCAATGATTCTTCTTTTCGTCTTTCCTTTAATAATTCTATTACCGCCCAATCCGAATTTTGATTCATACACATCTTCATCTTGATATCGAGGGATTTATGTATATATATAAAAAAGAGCTGTCACGTTGACAGATGTTATTATTATTAATTTTCCAAGTATATTCTATCTGCTTTCGAGATCATCTCCAGGGATGTAAGTTGTGGTAAAAAATAAAAAAAATAAAAAATAACCGTAAAACTGTATTGCTAAAAATTACTGTAAATCTTCTTGCTTCAAATATAACGGTTGAATAAATATATACAGGCGTTGATTGGTTCCAGTGACTAGACCTAAATTATTGTGAGTTCAATACCTGACTACAGCAGTGGTGAACAAATAATTAGAAAGTTGAGTTAAAAACAGACAATATATGACACCTGAAAATAGCTTGACACATGAAATGAGAATATTATACTCCAGTAATGAAAATGAAAGGTTTGGTTCGAAATTCCAAGCACCTGAAGATGGCCGGAGTGTATAGTGGATGAAACATCGTGAATATGGCAATAAAGATGAAGACAACAGTCTGAACAATGTAAATCATGTTAATACTACCTCATCTCAGAAGTATAGACAAACATTAAGAAATAAAATTAAAATGTAAAATTTAATATTTGAAATTTAAATTTAAATTTTAAATTCCAGTATCCACTTCCCTTCATGCGAATTTGTAATCATATCAACGTAAATGTACTGCCCTTGTTAAATAAAGGAATATAAAATGCACATTTTCCCTGATAACTGTCGACGGCCGTTTGATGATTGTGTGAGAACGCTTTCGACTCACATGAGCCATCTTCAGAGAGCTTACAAGGACGTTAACATAAAAACATTCACCATCAGCGACGATTTTATCTTGTGTTGACATAAAACTTTGCTAAGCAACGATAACAGTTACCAAAAATAGCAAACGCAGTTCGTAAATTTGTAATGCGGTTCTATGACGTCACACCGCGTGAGAGCTCGAAATGATAACAGAACCATTTATTTAAATGCAATGCAATGTGTTATGACCAGATTTAAACGTGATTTTATTAAGTGTGGGTTGTTTGGATTTAACGTAGATGGCCTCCAATATCTGAAGGTCCTTTTCACTGTGTGTATGAGTGAGGATTATTGTATTGTTGACTAAAACCTGTCTAATATTACCTACATGGCTATGGTTTTCTAAGAAATGTTGTTTAATTGTACTCTGATCAGAAAGGTGACAGGCAAGTCTACGGGAGAGCGTGGCCGTAGCAAAACCAACATATGTAGTGGGTTTATATATATTGTTGAATATATCGGTTCTCGTCCGATCACCAAAGTTAAGCAACATCGAGCCTGGTCAGTACTTAGATGGGTGACCATTTGTGAATAAACGTAAAGACCAAGAATAGTCCACCGGCCCTCCAGGTTTTGGGGTTTGGGGATTGGTCGCAGGGCTAACAACCCTGCCTCATAAAAAAAAAACAGTTTGTTACGGAAACAGTAATAAAAAAGTTGCTACCGTACACACCATTGGGTGTAAAAGGGTGAAATGATGATGATCATATATATCAATATCATCCATTCAGTTAAGTGCCATACGTGATACACACTTGGGCGACTGACTGGGCAGAAGATTATCCCGCAGTAGGTTGTCATTGCTTTCTACGGTAGACTGGTTGCCAGCCAAGGTTACAGAACCCAATCTGTTCTGTTATTTGACTCATAGCTAGAGGGGGAATAGATGTATATTATTAAGTAGTAATTAGTGGGGGATCGGTTTCCTATTGTTATGAAGTAATAAACTGATCGCCCATTTTATGACCAATATAAGCCTTAATTATTATTCCAACTATTATATTCAGTCAGTCAGTTAAGTGCCATACGTGATACATGCTTGGGCAATCATGTCTCTTTCAAGACATGACTGACTGGGCAGAAGATTATCCCGCAGTAGGTTGCCATTGCTTTCTGCGGTAGACTGGTGGCCGACCAAGGCTATAGAACCCAATCTGTCCTGTTATTTAACCCATAGCTGGAAGGAAGAGACGGATTAACACCTTTCCCAAGGGTATTTGCGCGTAAGTGAATGCAATGAATTCAGCTGGAATTCGAACTCGGCTCCCCGATTTCTCGTTCCGAGCCGATATCCAATGCACCACAACGCACATCATCCATTACTATTGTTATAAATTTATTATATATGTGTGTGTGTAACTATGTGTGGATGTATCTATATATGCATATATAAAACCTCTTAGTCTACAACAATAGATAAATATGAACATTCTGTGCTGGTCTTAAAAATAAAATGTGAAATTATTTTATTTCAATTTTGTTCAAGCGACTTTCTTTACTCATTCTGTACTTAGTCTATGGAAAATTAAGAATTGATGATTGTCAATGTCGGTAAATAATGCAATCCTGACTAGCAGAAAACAGCTGTTTTATATTAATCGTTTGCTATAGGTTTCGTCGAATTTAATATGATTAAAAATTCATTAGTTTTCGTCTGTTTCCGGGTGGTCTCGCGTTTTGCTTTTTTTTCCGCTGCTAATTTCTGAAAATTCATTAAAGCAGATGAATTTGTAAGGGTAACAGACTTAAACATTTGTCAAAACATAATCACTGTAAAATTCGGATGCATTCTTAAGATGAATTCGGCTAATGTCAGAAATCCTTTCCTTTGCTGTTGTCAAAACCATTAATATAAGAGAGTATTAGATTATTACTTGATAACAATATAAAACTGATCCCTCACTTTATACCCAGTATTAGCTATAATCATGTTTTCAAATATTATATTCAGTCAGTCAGTTAAGTGCCATACGTGATATACTCTTGAGCGATCATGTCTATAAAGAGACATGACTGATTGGGCAGAAGATTATCCCGCAGAAGGTTGCCATTACTTTCTGTGGTAGGCTGGTTGTCGTCCAAGATTACAGAAATCAATCTGTTCAGCTATTTAACCCATAGTTGGATGGAGAAGACCCGGATTGTACATATACGTATAAATAAGCGATTTTGCATAGATAAAACGTTTAGCGCTTATATGAAAAAACATTAGTTTGTAATTATTAAGTACGTCTAAATATGTTTTGTCGGGACTTCCATATCTGAAGATATTTTTTATTATTTGCTACGAACGGAACTTCGTCCAGACGCTTCTAGAATTACATTTAGCATTCCAAGAATTCAAATTTAGAATTGATGTTTTTGTTCAAGTTTCTATGTTATCTTTTTACTCTTCCGGTCGTTCAGCGATGGGTGTGGCTATTTCAAGAAGCCACAAGTAATTTATATTAAACATGGTTTTGTGGTTTTCGATTTTCTCTTCTTCACTATCTTTTGCTTTTTTTTTAAGACAAACTTTTTGAATGGGTATAGTTTGGATGCATTTTCAGTCGCATGAAAACCAATACGAAACATTTAATGTTAGGTACAGTTTAAAAGATTAGATCGCCAGTTGCATTGGATTGAAAACTTGCTTGAATCACAGCACAATTTGCCAGAAGAATATGTAGAGTGCTTTTTGGAAAAATGAAGTTAGCAGGCGTAGTATACAAATGGAAAATGATTTCGGAAGTTTTTACAATTAGAAAATATCCATTTGTTTTATGTATGTAAGCGTATAATCATTCTAGTTTGCTATGTATAATTCAAATGATAAAGTATATTCGTAAGTGTGTATGTCTTTCTGAGCAGACATGAGCTTTGTTGGTTTTATATATATATATATATATATATATATATATATATATATTATAATCGTCCTATCTTAAAGATTCTAACGCATGTGGTTTTGAAAAGTTTTTACGTACATACAGTTTTTTTTAGGTTAACATACGTTAGAATCTTTAAGAAAAAAGAACGATTATAATATATATATATATATATATATATATATATATATACGTCGCTACGGGCGCTCAGTAGAAGGATAATATATATATATATATATATATATATATATATAATTATTAAGGAAATATATATATATATATATATATATATATATATATATATATATATTAACCTTAGGATATATATATATATATATATATATATATATATATATTATCCTTCTAAGGTATATATATATATATATATATATATATATATATATTATCCTTCTACTGAGCGCCCGTAGCGACGTATATATATATATATATATATATATATATTATAATCGTTCTTTTTTCTTAAAGATTCTAACGTATGTTAACCTAAAAAAAACTGTATGTACGTAAAAACTTTTCAAAACCACATGCGTTAGAATCTTTAAGATAGGACGATTATAATATATATATATATATATATATATATATATATATATATATATATATTATCCTTCTACCGAGCGCCCATAGCTCAGAGGTAGAATCACCGACTGACGCCAATTCGGTCGGATTTCAATCCTGAGCTAAAAATCAATCGGAGTCTAACCGTACTGATGAGTTGTGATACAGATCTGTCTGCGGATATATATCTAGCTCATCAGTACGGTTAGACATCCGAATATTTTGTGTGTATATATATATATATATATATATATAAATGATTAATACAGATATCAAACTTGTCACTTATATGATCTATGTTATATTCAGCACACCGACTCCAAAATTTTTTGAACTAACCATTTTGTAACCATTTGGTCCACTCGTCAGGAGATTTCAGAAACTGTTTATTTTCTCAATTTCATTATTTTTATATTAAGTTAAAAATGATACATGTGCTTTTTATTGGTGTTAGGCTGATGTTGTTGTTTTTTGAGAGGCATAGAAAGACACAAAGAAAGGAGAGACAGACAGACAGGCAGACAGACAGAGAGTATGCGTGTGGGTGCGCAGAATGACGTCGTTAGTTCTCCTTTTCTTCATTTTCTTGTCTCCTTAACCGTTATCTGTTCTACATATTTTCTGCTCATACTTTCGCACTTTACATCCATACAACAACCTCATTTACTAACAATGGTTGGCATATCGTTAAATCACCTAACCTGACCATGAAAAGCAAAATAAGCATAATCTATACAACTATAAAATTTAAACTATAAAAGTGAAATAAGCATAATCTAAACAACTATAAAATTACCGTGGACGATAACAGACTCCTGAAGCAGTTTGATGTGTACAACGGCCGAAACTTTGTGTAAAAACCAAAATTAACATGCTCGTTCGAACAGAATAGTATGTAATAATGAGACAAAACTTTCACGTCCCTCTACATTTCTAAGATGAAATGTTATAAATATTTACACTGTTATCGTTTGGACTGTTGTTTTCATATTTATTGCCATATTCACGACGTTTCGGTCGCTGTACACTCCGGCCTTCGTCATGTGAAATACGTTGTAATTTTTAAACTGAACCTTTGATTTAGTCCACTGTAATTGTTTGTTCAAGTCATCATATGTCACCAAAGACATATAGCTCAGTGGATAAAAGCGTTGTGAGTTCAATACCTATCCCTGGCAGAGGGAGAAAAACTTGGAAGAGTTAAGTTACTACAGAGAATTAACTGAAACTGAGACATCCAGAAAAGGATTGGCACGCAGAAGTAAAACAATCCATTTCCACATGAAGAAGGACTGACCGTACAACGGGCCGGAGCGCCATAAATATGGCAATAAATATTCACTTTTTCTCCCTCATCATATGGGTTAAATAGCCGGTTAAACCAGGTGCCTATCAGAAAAAGAAACTGTAGCCTCCAGCGAAAGATCTTCAGCCTTGTAATGAATCGAAAAGTTCTGTCTGTATTACGTATGGCAATTGTTGTGATATATTACATATCACACACATACTTAATATATATATATATATATATAGTCATCCGCAGACAGATCTGTTTCGCTGTATTACAGCTCATCAGTACGGCTTAGACTCCGGTCGCTTCCTAACCCAGAATTGATATATATATATATATATATATATATATATATATATATATATACTACCGGCCATAATTAGTTTTTTTTAATGATGTATTTCATACTATGTTTAGTATTTATTGCCAAGTGAATAATTTTAAATGAAAATATAATGGTTCTTTTCATACTATTACTTTGTAAAAATTTTACAAGGCAGCCAGGAAGCATTTCTTCGGACAGCTAATAATAAGAAGAGACTAGCATGGGGAAGAGAGATCAAAATCTAGACACCAGAACAGTTGATTTGATGCACATGTTATTGTGCAGTATTAACAAAAGAATCATTCTATTTTCATTTAGAATTATCCACTTGGCAATAAATACTAAAAATATTATGAAATACATAATTTTTTTTAACTTGGGTGGCGTAATAATTATGGCTTCTAGTGTATATATATATATATATATATATATATATATATATAATAAAAAATGAGACAAGGTATTGTCATGAAGTTTTTTATATAATTTTTTATGTGTTCGCATGATTTGTTTTTTTTCGGAACTCAACTTATATAAGAAATGTCCAAGGGTTTTGTACTTTCGAGCGCTTTCGGCTATACTATTAGCCATTATCAAGAATTAATTTTGTTTTACTTGTAAATAAATCAGATACTGTGGTTAAATTTTTCGTTTCTGATTTAATTAATGAAATCCAAAAACATAAAAAACCTGGCCATTTAAGCTTAACTTGTCTGTCATTTTTGACAGATTTGGATATATACAAACGTGAATGTAACTATCAATTAAGCTTCTTTTCTCTCTCTCTAACTCTCTCTCTCTTTCTCTCTCTGTCTCTCTCTCTGGCTTACGGCCATATCATGTTGAATACACCGGGTCTCGCTCGATCACCGAAGTTAAGCAACGTTGAGCCTGGTCAGTACTTAGATGGGTGACCGCTTGGGAATACCAGGTGCTGTAAGCGTTTAGCGACGGATGTGCGTTGTGGTGCAGTGGATATCGTCTCGGAAAGAATTTCAGTTGAATACCTCGCATTCACTTAAGTACTGGTACCCTTGGGAAAGGTATTAATCCGTCCCTTCCCTCCAGTTATGGGTTAAATAACAGGGTAGAACTTGGGGACTACTGCCCTTAAAAACAAATCCCAATGAATCTTGATACTCGAAAAGAAAAAAGTGTTACTAGACACAAAACTTATATAAAAACAACAATAAATTGTTGAAAGAAAAAGGTATTATTAGCAATAAATAAATAAAAATTTAGTTGGCAATAAATGACCCGCCGAGGTTGATATTGCCACAAAACAACCAACCAACAATCATTTTCTTTAATATGTATAAGTCATGAATAGAAAAATAATAATCACTGGAAATCAATAGTCACAATAATGACAAAGCGCGACATTTTAAAAAGGAGTTGTTACATAATTAAAGTCGTTTTTTGTTTAACGTATAATATGTAACCCTACATCCTGTGGACTTCTCTGTAAAGTATAGGATCACTCTCAGAACAGGTAACTGTGATAGCGTTAATTCATATTTTTAGTGGTGCTAAGCGTGTTAATGGTATCTGTGACTAGTACAATAACCACTCTAATGAGGCCAGTGCTTTACAAACGAGAATGTAACGATCAATATGGTAAATATTTAAACCACTGGGGTTAAAACCAAATCTGACACACCCGGTTCAAGTCTCGGCCCTACGAATCTAATTACATATTTATGAAAAAGAAGTAGCCATAAAAATTTTCCAAAAGGTTAAAGAAAAAAAAATGACACAATGAAAGCGGACAACATCTGGAATCCATAAAAAATGCATAGAATTTTTGGTGAAGAATAAAGCCTCGACCGAATTAAACAGAACGAGAAGCGTTGAGAAAGACATTAGCATAGGAAGTTTAAGCGGGAAATGAATAGTTTGACCTGGACCTTATACTTCTAAGTTCAAGTTTAATCATACGGAAGATGGCTATTATCAACTTTGTCTTGATTTAATACTCAAGCTATTTTTTTTTAATCACATCACCCCAAGCAAGGGGGTAAGGCCACTGGTGTGCAGGGGGCTACGTAAGAGTGAATAGATTGGAAAAGAGAAAGCCGGAAACTACATCCGAAACAGGGAACAAGGGATGAGCCTCTACACCTGTTCAATAGACGTGGGTAGAGTGTGAACCGGGCGATAGTTCAGTCTATCTACTCCAATTGAAAAAAAAATAAGAAAAGAAAAGTGAAAAGATTGGAAAAGAGAATGCCGAAAACCACATCCTAAACAGGGAACAAGGGATGAGCCTCTTAACCTGTTCAATAGACGTGGGTGGAGTGTGAACCGGGCGATAGTTCAGTCTATCTACTCCAATTGAAAAAAAATAAGAAAAGAAAAGTGAAAAGATTGGAAAAGAGAATGCCGAAAACCACATCCTAAACAGGGAACAAGGGATGAGCCTCTACACCTGTTCAATAGACGTGGGTGGAGTGTGTACCGGGTGATAGTTCAGTCTACCTACTCCAATTCGGGAAATAATAATAATAATAATAATAATAATAATCGCCACGATAGAGTTGGGCAATATTTACATTGGACAATGTGCAAACATTATGGAAAAGCTGTAAACAAACACTGGTATGAACATCATCCAGCACCGGTTACAGAAATAGAAAATGTAACCATTCTATGGGATTACACCATCTACACAGACAGAAAAATTGAAGCAAACAGGCCAGACATTATTGTTAAAAACCAGAAGGAGAAAACTTGTCTATTAATTGATATGGCTTGTCCAGCGGATTGTAACATAGCAATCAAGGAATTTGAAAAACTGTCAAAATATAAAGACCTGGAAATTGAAATAGAAAAAATGTGGAAATTGAAAACAAGAGTTGTGCCAGTGATAGTAGGTGCACTTGGAATGATAAAAAATGGAACAAAACAACACATTGAAAGAATCCCTGGAAACCCCAGCTTAAGAGATATACAAAAAATTGTCTTATTAAGTACAGCCCACACACTAAGGAAAACTTTATCTATGTAATGCTGGGGATGATAGGGAAGATAGAAAAACATGAAATGGAGCCATAACAACACGCCACTACCTGCCTTAGGTCTCCCCGAGACTTGGTTGGTAGTGAGACCAAAGCAGAAATCGAAATATGATGAAAAATGACATAATAATAATAATAATAATAATTATGTATTTTGGCCACAATAATATCTACACCCTTTTCTAAGAGTTATGTTCATCATCTGAAATTTGTGAACGAGTCATGGTCGTATTACTGCATAAGAAAAGCTTCATAAATGAATTAAACTTTTTTCTGGGGAAACAATGGCTACTACAGTAGACATCATTTGACCTATTAATATGCAAGATTCATTTTTGATTACGAAAAGTTATTCACATTTTATTTGTCTGAATTTCAAGAACATTATATTTAAGACACCGAGGTTTTTATTCAGAACTGACCCAGAATAACCTGCAAGTTGAAAGCGTAAATATGGCAATAGTAGGTTCAATTACTGGAGAGGGTAGTACATATTAAGACTCAGTGAAAACAGGGTCATCAATAAATATGACAACATGGCTTCTGTAACCCATTAGAGCAACATATGTACTTTATTTATAATCATTTCACCCCAAGAAAGGCAGTTTTAATGCCACTGTTGCACAGGAGGTTACATTGGGGAAAGTGATGAGAAAAAGGGGTTAGTTACGGGGGATGTCAGGAGGAGGGTAATAGACGGATGAGAATACCGGTGTAATGGGTGTGGAGTGGATGAAAAAAAGAGCTTAAAGAGAAAGGATGCGAGTTAATCAGATAGGAGATGTTGGTTGACCTTAGATTTAAATTCCTGGAGATTGTAGCTGAAGGGGAAGCAAGTATATGGAAGCCGTGCGAAAGAGAGCTTGAGAAGAGCCTACTTCTTTTCAGGTTCGTTTTGAATCTAAAGCTTTCCTTCTCTTAGACTGGTTTACCACGTTAAGGCAAGAGAGCTCAGTTTACTCTGTAATTTAGGTCATTGCTAGAGGAAGTTGGAGGCATGCCACTTTTGAAGACATTAACGCGAATTGAACAAAACAGAATTCAGTATAATTTGTATAACACCACCAAAAACTGAGCAGTAGGAAAGAAAATTAAAAAGAAAAATAACAAGAACATGTGTGCGTAGACATTAGCAACAGAAGGAGAATAATCACTATCATAGATTAAAATAATAATTATTTTGACATTCTCTGAATTCTACCAGAACTTATAGTCTCCTGAAAACGTGTACAAATACCGAAACGTAGCTTCAATAGCGATACAGTACATCTGTAAATAATTATCGTTGTGGTGCGTTGGATATCGGCTCGGAACGAGAAATCGGGGAGCCGAGTTCGAACTCCAGCTGAATTCATTGCATTCACTTACGCACAAATACCCTTGGGAAAGGTATTAATCCGTCTATTCCTTCCAGTTATGGGTTAAATAACAGGACAGATTAGGTTCTATAGCCTTGGTCGGCCACCAGTCTACCGCAGAAAGCAATGGCAACCTACTGCGGGATAATCTTCTGCCCAGTCAGTCATGTCTCTTTCGAGACATGATCGCCCAAGCGTGTATCACGTATGGCACTTAACTGACACTGAATAGCAAGAAAGATATATAGAGATTCGATAGCATTTTATTAAGATCTAAAAAGACAACCGGTTTCGTCCAATACTTTATCAAGTCTTAACTCTGGGATTTTAGGCTTAAAAGGTGAAATGGGAATCTTGAAATGGGCATAAAAAAATTCAAGATTCTAGAGGCCAATTATTCAGAACTGACCCACGGGATAATAACCTGCGAGTTGAAAGCGTAAATATGGCAATCGTAGGTTCAATCACTGGGGAGGGTAGTACATATTAAGACTCAGTGAAAACAGGGCCATCAATAAATGTGACGACATAACTTCCGTAACCCATTAGATTCGTAAGAGCAACACATGTACTTCAACTATAAAAAAAAATAAAGATACTAGTGCCCAATAACTGGGCTATTGTGTCCTTATTTTTTTTTTTTATGCCCAATTCACAATTCCCATTTCACCTTTTAAGCCTAAAATCTCAGAGTTAAGACTTGGTAAAGATCTGGGCGAAACCGATTGTCTATTTAAATCTTAAAATGCAACCCAATCTCTATATTTTCCTTACTATTATAATATTTTGCACGGTTAAGAATTTATTTTATTATATATATAGTATCTATTATGTTTAATCACGAGCCGTTCTAAACATAACAGACATTCATTGTCTCTTATATTTAACATTATATGTTTAGAAAATTATCTGCTGCCTCGATACACTATATATATATATATATATATATATATATTGTGTGTATTTTGGCAGCATTTTTTCATTAATGCAGGTTTCATTGAATAATATAGACAAGTTTTGTCTATTAATTTTGTGTAGGATCCGTTCATACCGTCTGATATACTTGATGGTGATGTCGTTAAAAGACAACAAAAAATCACAGTATAATAATGTATACTAATTGAATTGAAATATAATGTATAATAATTGAATTGAAAATATAAGTCCATCCCTACCGTGGCGGATGGCCGAAGACAGTGACAAATATATTTTCAATTCTTATATTTTCAATTCAATTATCTTTATTGTTAATAGCTTAAATGTTCTATGTTTACTGTGTGTTAATATTTACTCTTTGATAATGGCTTATGTGAGCCGAAAGCTTAGACCCGATAAAAAATTCAACAAATACTGTGATTTTTTGTTGTCTTTTAACGACATCACCATCAAGTATATCAGACGGTATGAACGGATCCTACACAAAATTAATAGACAAAACTTGTCTATATTATTCAATGAAACCTGCATTAATATATACATATATATACATTATATATATATATATATATATATATATATATATATATATATATATATGATTACTATCTCTCACCGTTTCACTTTTTTCGTTTATAGTGTGTCCGCTAATTCCTCACTTGATTATTAAAAACCAATAAGGTGGTTCCACTTAGAATGGAACCGGCGAATTAATTTCAGATTTGGGAAAGGCATGTCTATTAACCCTTCCCGTCGGCAATGGGTTAAGTAAATTCTAGATTAAGCTTTGTATTCAGATTCCACAGACTGAAAAGATTCAGAAACCTACACGATTACTTTTCGAAAGAAGACATATATGTTGATATAACAACAACAACAGTAATAATACTATGAAGAAGGAGAAAAAGAACAACAACAACAGCAGCAGCAGCAGCAACAATAGCAACAATATTGATAATAATAATAATAATAATAATAATAATAATAATAATAGGCCAGACATTACTGTTAAAAACCAGAAAGAGAAAACTTGTCTATTAATTGATATGGCTTGTCCAGCGGATTGTAACATAGCAACCAAGGAATTTGAAAAACTGTCAAAATAAAGACCTGGAAATTGAAATAGAAAAAATGTGGAAATTGAAAACAAGAGTTGTGCCAGTGATAGTAGGTGCACTTGGAATGATAACAAATGGAACAAAACAACACTTTGAAAGAGTCCCTGGAAACGCAAACTTAAGAGATTTACAAAAAATTGTCTTATTAAGTACAGCCCACACACTAAGGAGAACTTTGTCTATGTAACGCTAGGGATGATGAGGAAGATAGAAAAAACATGAAATGGAGCCATAACAACACGCCACGACCTGCCTTAGGTCTTCCCGCAGACTTGGTTGGTAGTGCGACCATAGCAGAAATAAAAATATGATGAAAAATGACAACATCATCATCATCATCATCATCATAATAATAATAATAATAATAATAATAATAATAATAATAAAGATGTTAACAAACACTGATATGAACATCACCCAGCTCCGGTTACAGAAATAGAAAATATCACAATTCTATGGGACTACACCATCTTTTCCAGATAGAGATATTGACGCATACATGTCGGACATAATTGTCAAAAACGAAAAGAAAAAAAAATTGTCTACTAATTGTTATGGTTTGTCTAGCGAAATGTAACATAGCAACTAAGGAATTTGAAAAACCATCAAATTATAAAGACCTGGAAATACAAAAAAACTGGAAATTGAAAACAAGAATAGTACCAGTCGAAGTAGGTGCGCTTGGAATGATAAAAAATAGAATACAACAACACATTGAAAACATCTCTGGAAATCCCACCTTTAGAGAAATGCAAAAAAAGTACAGCCTACACACGAAAAAGAACTTTGTCCATGTAACGCTGGGACGTAGAAAAACAAATCATGAAATGTCACCATAACAACATACCACTACTTGCCTTAGGTCTTCCCGAAGAATTGGTAGGTAGTTTCTGAAGTTCCGCGGATACGAGTCTAGATCAATGCAGTAGAGGGGCGTCCATCTGCAGTTGACGGTTAACATTTAAAAACATTAGTTAAACAAAACCTTCGTCAAAGAAATGTCTTAAATAATGGGTGTCAGCACTTCAAAAATATCGGACCATTTCAAGAAAATTAGGAAGGTGAAGAAACTCGATAAATGTTTTCTACTTGTCAAATTGTCCAACTCGATAAATGCTATACACCCGATGAGAGCCAGAGAGCACAACGGCGAGATGTTGTGATAACAACAACAAAGATTAGAACAATAGTCCGAATATAAATAGTGTCAATCAGTTAAGTACCATACGTGTTACACGCTTGGGCGATCATGTCTCGAAAGAGACATGACTGACTGGGCAGAAGATTATCCCGCAGTAGTTTGCCATTGCTTTCTGCAGTAGACTGGTTGCCGACCAAGGCTATAGAACCCAATCTGTCCTGCTATTTAACCCATAACTGGAAGGAAGAAGACGGATTAATACCTTTCCCAAGGGTATTTGCGTGTAAGTGAATACAATGGATTCAACTGGAATTCGAACTCGGCTCCCCGGTTTCTCGTTCCGAGCCGATATCCACTGTACCACAACACACATCTGCTATAAATAGTGTAAGTAACGGTGATAAAATTTCCCCATCCCAAAAATTTAGGTAGAAATTAAATCAATGTAGTTTTGAAAATTTATGTACACGTTCCCAAGAACTGAATATTGCACAAAGGCTAGTTTAAGGTGGAAGTCTTGCGTGTACGTTAAACTGGGAACTGCTCATGTTATTCGATACTTCCCTAATGGGATGAACGGATAAAAAATATGTTTTTATAAATCATGCCTTAACATGTATCTTAAATTTTGCCCAACTTAGTATTGGCTTAATGAAGATAGCTAATTTACATTTTTAAAGTTAAAATCAATTTAAAAAATATATAAATATGTTTTGTTATTCATTTCGAATCCAGTATGGTGTTTATTAATTAGTGATTATCTTGTTAGTCACGGTGATGATTAATTTACATGAAGGTGGTAACCACCTTAGCATTTAGAGCACAGCTTAGGATAAAGAGAAATAAGCAATAAGTCATTTGTTGTTTTTTCTGTTTGTAGTAAAAAGGTGATGATAGTATTAATTGGGTTAATTTTGTTTTATTTTTCTTGAAATCATAGCGATAAAAATTTTATAAGTACAGAAAAATTAGATTGTGCGATATGCTTGTCGGATAAAAGAACACTATTTTACAATAATCATTAGTACTTGAGGTTTTGAAATCTCAAGAAATGCTGCTGCTAGGCCGGTAGCAAAGTAGAATAGAAAGTTTAGAATTCAGAGGCTAGGCATTGTGTGATTTGCTAAGATTCATACTGATATTCAATTAGAAGACAGGATTGTTTGATTTATTTGTTATTTACGGCTTATCAACCTTTTCCAGTTTATTTTACATTGCAAGTATATTTTGGGGAGATAATGATGATTTTAATAAAATATTTCGTACCCATAATATTGGGGAAGAGGAGAGGTGGATTCATGCTTTTTTTCAGGGGTATTTGCGCGTAAATTAATATAACGAACACGACTGGAATTGGAACTCGACTATCCAATTTTCAGCTCAGGGCAATTATCTATTATGTCATTTACACATCCAAGTTTAACGCACCTGTTATTCGATCACCCATCTAAAATAGCACTAAACGTCTTCATCACATGCAACTTATCACTAAGTCGGTGATTTGCCGTGTTACATTCAACAGTGGTGTGAAGCGTATCTCTGGTCTCACCTACGAAGAGACACGTGATGTCCTTAAGGTTTTCCTGGATGTTATTCGTGATGCCGTCACCTACATTGAACATGCCAAGAGGAAGACTGTTACCAACATGGATGTGGCAAGGATTCGAAGGATACATATGAAACTGCTATCTCACCACTTTCTACGAACTTTTCAACCACTGTAAGATATACCATTTATTTTTTTTTTTTTTTTTTTTTTTTTTTTTTTTTTTTTTTTTTTTTTTTTTAATTATGACTATAATTAAGAAAGATGCACAGCAATCATCACCAAGATGGTTATCTGCCGTCTGTCTCGCACAGATTTAATTTTTTTTTTTTTTTTTTTTTTTTTTTTTTTTTTTTTTTTTTTTTTTTTTAATCAATTTCATATATCTAGTCTCACCTAGTGTCTCTGTGATATCAATCATATATCTATAGTCTCATCTAGTGTCTAGGTGATATCAATCATATACCTAGTCTCATCTAGTTTTCCTTGAGAATGCTATGCGTTATACTGTCCTCTACAATGAGCCCGCTAGGAGGAAGACTGTTATCACCATGAATTTGTTTTATGGCCTCCACAGACAAGTCTGATCTCTTTAGGGATTCGGAGGTTAAATAAGTCAAACCATCTGACATTCACATCAGCAAGAGTAAGATTCTTACAGCGGCCTTTATCAGAGCCACCTAACGAAAACTTTACTTAATCTTTTGCAAGAAATTATGAAGTAGAATATCTTCTTATTTATAATTCTCGGATAATTTGAATTAGATGAGAAACAACTTTTATTGGACATTTTACCAAAGTTTTCTTGTTAAAAAAAACACTATATAAATTTAGTTGTTTGAAATAATTGCTCAGAGATAACACGGGGCGTCATTAAGTCGGATATCACCAGTCAGTTTTGCAGAGGTCGTATCAAACGCATTTCTGTTCTCATGTACGAGGAGAAACTCGATGATACCGTTATTTGCAGAGAGCGCACTCAGAGGAAGACTGTAGCCGCCATGGATGTGGACATACTACATGATTTTATAGATTTATGGGAAATGATTAATTTCTCCAACACTATATTTTTAGGCAACACAAATGAATTACGAAACTTCCTTCTAAAAACAACAACAAAGAATGGTTTATTCTCTTAGTAGGCGTACAAGAGTGATAGTGTATAAGTGTCCATTTGGTCGGTAGGCTGGTACTTGGTTTGTAGGAAGAGTGTGCGAAGCTAGCGGCAGCGTCTTCTTCAGCGAAAGGGTTCCAAGGGGAATCAGTGGTAGCGATGTGAGAGAGACGTCTGTTTCTCCCGCTGGCTCATGGCTCTCTGCCTGTTGTCCGTTTTACCAAAATGGACTAGGAAAATAGTTCTATAGAGGAAGAAGGAATTAATGCGCTCTGCCAGTTGATTGGTTAGTGAGTGACCGAATCTCCCGTCAGGAGCACTGATTCGCAAAAGGAAATAGATCTGTGGCTGCTACAATTTAACCAAACTTTTTTTTTTTACTGCTCAAATGAAAATAGTATTCTGGAATTCATATCAAAGCGATCCCGAAAAGAATTAAACTGAAATCTTGAAAAGATACACATCAGCAATGTATTAAAAAAAAAAGAAGTAAGCTATTTCGAAATCTTTAATGCATACGTGCGTTTTGGTGCAATGATTATCGGTTCGGAACAAGAAATCGAAGAGCCGAGTTCGAATTCTAGTTGAATTCGTTGCATTCACTTATGAGCAAATACTCTTGGGAAAGGTCTTAATATGTCTATTCTCCCTCCAGCTATGGGTTAAATATCAAGACAGATTGGGTTCTACAGCCTTGGTTGGCAAACGGTCTAGTACAGAAAAAAATGGCAAACTTCTGTTGGAAAATCTTCTGCCTAGTCAGTCATGATCGAAAGAGAAGATTACGTATGGTAATTAAGTAACTGAATGCCTATTTCAAAATGTCAGCAACATGAATTATAATATAGGGTGTTCTGTTAAGACGGATCGAAGTGAGCGGTAAAGAAAACAGTGTTATTGGTAAAATTTTATTGATTTCACAATGGATCATGTTATTTGAATGATGCCAGTTATATGTGAAAAATAATATCAATGAAATTTCTGCCAAGGCTTCGGCGGCACACCTCCACTCTGTCTGCAGAGTTGCGCCTCGATCTTACCAATGCCTTATTATTTCATCCCTTTCGTTGAATTGTTGTTGGCTTGTTGACATAGACGTTTCTTTTGAGACGGCCCCAAAAGTCATATCACGTTGAATACACCGGTTCCCGTTCGATCACCGAAGTTAAGCAAGGTCGAACCTGGTCAGTACTTAGATGGGTGACCGCTTGGCAATGCCAGGTTAGTGACGGTTGTGCGTTGTGGTGCAGTGGATAAGACAGAGAAATCGGTAGAGCCGAGTTCGATTTCTAGTTGAATGGCCTGCATTTCACATACGTGCTGGTACCCTTGGGAAAGGTATTAATCCGTCTCTTCCCTCGAGTTATAGGTTAAATAACAGGGTAGGACTTGGGACTCTGCCCTTAAACAAATCCCAGTGAGACTTCCTCCATCGAGGAGGAAGCCGGCTCAACCCGACTAGAGTGGGAGGAGTGCAGGGAAGCAAGTAAACGGAAGAGAGCTCTACAGGCGGGAAGTACGAGAAAAGAAACTATTAGAGTAGAAGAGGTGGTTATATTTAACTATTTCAACGATTAAAGGATTAGACCTAAATGCCAATCAAGTAGCACGTTTTGATTCATTTAGTCGGAGCACCAGGGAAATAAGCTCATCAAAGCAGTTGCCATGAAAATATTTCCAGAAAAGACAGTGGGAAGCCACATAGCTTACTGTTTTTTTTTTGTTTTTTTTTTTTCATTAAGTGGTCGCGTAACAATGATATTATTTAAGAATAATGCAATTGAAATTAATATAAAATCTGTGTTCACCTATCAGACCGCTAGAATGGATCATAGCTTTGACAGCGTCTCGACGCAACACAAGAGAAAGAGGCGAGGGCTGACATGCCCCTCCGGGTAAAATTATTTATCATATGTTTAATCAATTGAGTCGCGACGTGTCTGCAAATCAACAGAACTGAGTCTCTTGGCAATTATAAATAAATAGACCCTTTTCTCTCGCTTTGGGGGCTCGTGCAAGAAGAGAAGACGGGCAGGAATACAGTGTCTCCAAAGTTAAAGAACGAGTGTTGTCAATAAACTCGACAGTAAACCCCAAGGTTCAATTCTTTTCACAACTTCAGGTTTTCCTTTAAGTGTTTACATTTTGGGGTTTTTTCAACGTCGGCGTTCCGTTAAATTAAAATGAATCGAAATTAAATTTATAAAAATCGAAATTAATAAATTAACGTTAAAATTAAAATTTTACTCTCTTTTAAAGATTTGTTGACGCTCAATGATAGAATTTTGAATTAATAATAATAATATTAATAATTGAGCTACAATCACTGAAAGTAATTTAATACAGACACTATAGACTAATTGGAGTAGATAGACTAAACTAATTGGAGTAGATAGACTAAACTATCACCCGGTTCACACTCTACCCTCGTCTATTGAACAGATGAAGAGGCTCATCCCTTGTTCCCTGTTTAGGATGTGGTTTCCGGCGTTCTCTTTTCCAATCTTTTCACTCTTTTCTTTTTTTTCTTTTTTTCAATTAGAGTAGATAGACTAAACTATCGCCCGGTTTACACTCCACCCTCGTCTATTGAACAGATGAAGAGGCTCATCCCTTGTTCCCTGTTTAGGATGTGGTTTCCGGCTTTCTCTTTTCAAATCTTTTCACTCTTACGTAGCCCCCTGCATATCAGTGGCGTTACCGCCTTGCTCGGGGTGATATGATTAAAAAAAAAATTTGCTCAGTTATATTCTCTTATGAACCAAAATCATGCAAATCCAACAATTTAAATATCTGTAAAGGTTTTTAACAGGGGACTAAATACATAGCACCGGAATTCGAAGGCAAATCAGGATTTCTAACTTACTTTCTTATGAGTTTAATATAAATATAGAAATCCGACAAGATGATAGAATAAGTAGGTAAAGTATATTTAATCTAACATATTTCACTTTAGGAAAGTTGTATAATTTGCTTGAAGCATTGTGTATATTAGGCGTATGGTTAGGTCTTGAAGGTTATCATGATGCGTTTAGTAAAATAAAGGAAGGTAAAGAAGTTTTATTTTTCTAATCGTGTAGCCCCAAGCAGGCGGTTACATAGGAGAAATGTTATGCAGTCGCTCTCTCACCGGCAGGACGTGGCTTCCCTGTGCCTCTTCTATAAATAATTTCACGGCTTCTGCTCCAATGAACTTAGATCACTGGTGCCCCCATAGGTATGAATTTACACGAGCTACTAGATTAACTATTAGATCTCACCCTTTTACAGTGAAACCGATAAAATATAACCGCAATTTCTACTCTATAGCTTCTTTTCTCGCACTTCCCACTTGTGGAATTCCCTTCCATATACTTGCTTCCCCGACAGCTACTATCTCCAGGAATTTAAATGTAAGGTCAATAGTCATCTTTTCTCACACTAATCCGCATCCATTCTCACAAGTTCTTTTTCCATCAACTCCACCCACATCCTCGGTATCCTCATCCGTCTTTACCCTCCTCCTGACATTTTCTATAAATAACCCCTCTTTCTCATCACTTTCCCCTATGTAACCCCCTGCGCAACAGTGGCAGTAGAATGCCTTGCTTGGGGTGAGATGATTAAAAAAAATAGCTACCTACTACGGGATGTACGTTGTGGTGCAGTGGATATCGGCTCGGAACGAGAAATCGGATAACCGAGTTCGAATTCCAGTTGAATTCCTTGCATTCACTTACGCGCAAATACCCTTGGGAAAGGTATTAATCCGTCTCTTCCCTCCAGTTATGGGTTAAATAACAAGACAGATTGGGTTCTATAGCCTTGGTCGGCATCCAGTCTACCACAGAAAGCAATGGCAACCTACTGCGGGATAATCTTCTGCCCAGTCAGTCATGTCTCGAAAGAGACATGATCGCCCAAAGCGTGTATCACGTATGACACTTAACTGACTGACTGAATATAATAGTTGGAATAATGATTAAAGCTTATATTGGTCATAAAGTGGGGGATCAGTTTATTACTTCATAACAATAGGAAACCGATCCCCCACTAATTACTACATAATAATATAATAGATTTCTTTTCCTTTTACCTATGAGTCAAATAACAGGACAAATTGGGTTCTATAGCCTTGGTCGGCAACCAGTCTACCGCAGAAAGCAATGGCAACCTACTGCGGGATAATCTTCTGCCCAGTCAGTCATGTCTCTTTCGAGACATGATCGCCCAAAGCGTGTATCACATATGGCACTTAACTGACTGACTGTGGGTAAAGAACGTGATCGTATAAACTGACGGACTGAACGTTAGTGTGCGTGTGAACAATAATGCCAACTGCTTTTAAAATTGTAGCGAAATACTTTCTTAATTTTTTTCTTTCTTCTTGTCATGAAACCACATTCTATTTTGTTTCTTTTTTTCATTCTTCTTTTTATAATCAGATTTCTAATATTTTGGTTACTTAAATGCTTATTCCAGTGAGTGGATCGGAACAAGAACTTTTCAACACCCCCTCGTTTGGGATCTGCTAGCTCCAGAAACCATAAATCATAAAGTCTCATGAGTCATGCGACAGAATCTTTTTTAAAAATTATTTTTTTATTTTTATTTTTAACATATGAGGGTTTCCATAACCCGGCAAGTGATGGGCCTCATCCCTTTTATTATAAAGAAATGCATGAGAAGCGGAAAAGGCAGATAACATTTTAGGGAGAGGTAGAAAGCCACAAGGGTCGAGAAATAGGCGGATATGGCTGGCATTTGTGCGTGCCCTTCCCCGCAATGAACTATTTCCCTTGTATTCGTGTCCCTCCCGGGATTCCTGTGCATTTCTGGCGAGAATGAATGAGTCACCAGACACCAACTCCGACTGGTCATTGCCAGATTTCTCCCCAGTTCCCTAATAATGACGAAAGAATTCCTGTTGTTTTTCTTGGAGCAGTTAAGTTTCTCATGCCTTTCAAAAAAGAAGCCAAGAAAGAATAAGTAACTTTTTTTCAGTCGATTTTTCTGCTACCCCTTTGTCGTCTGGTTTCCTCCTTCCATTTTTCTGTGTTTTTTTTTTTTTTTTTTTTTCATCACTATACTATAGTAATTATGCCAAAGGAAGAGGTGGTCTATTAGATGATTGTGTTGCGCCAAATTTTCATTTTTATTATTCTTCTAGTTCATAATTTTTTCACTTTATTGTTTTTTAACCATCCTTCAAACATTATATTATTTCTTTCTTATTTTTCCTTTTCTTTATTTCTGACTTTTTTCTTTTTTTCTTTCGTTCTTTTGTCTTGTTTCTTTTCTTTTCTTTGTTTCTTTTCTTTCTTTATTTCTTACCTTTTTCTTTTCTTTCTTTCTTTCTTTTTTCTTTCTTTCCTTTTCTTTCTCCTCTTTATTTCTGTCTTTCTTACCTTTTTCATTACTTTCTTTCTTGTTTTTTCTTTTCTTTCTTTCTTTTCTTTTTTCTTAACGTTTTCTTTTCTTTTTCTTTATTTCTTTCTTTTCTTTTTGTTTGTTTGTTTCTTTCTTTCATGTTCTTCTAACCATTAAGTTATCATTCCATTCATTCTGCTTTTGACTTCTTTATTTATTCCTTGAAACTGATAGTCACCATGCAGTGTTAATTCCTATGTACCAATATCTATATTTCATTGACGCTTTATCTCCAGTTTTGAGCAGGTGTGTGGGTACTGTTTGAAATTAAGAATCAGAATGCCGGGTATCAAATTTCTGTCAGATTCGTTGTCGAATTTTGCGCAAATACATTTGGAAAAAAATGGGTGATTACACAAGCAGGCCATCCCTGGATACCTTAGTTATAAAGAGAGAGAGAGAAAGAAAGAGTGTGTGTGTGTGTGTGTGTGTGTGAGAGAGAGAGAGAGAGAGAGAGAGAGAGAGAGAGAGACGTGATAGTCACCCTTGTACCAAAATAAAGCGTCCATTAATCTAATATGTATATATACTAATTATTTCTATGTATTCTTTGGAATTTCGAACTGAACTGTTTATTTCGTTTACCGGGGTAGGTTGTTCTAGGTCTAATAATCATGCCTCTTCCAGATGTTTCAGTATCAGTTATATTCTTTTAGCTCAACTCCCGAAGTTTTTGTTCTCCTCTGCTACCACCAGGTATTGAACTCACAATTCTTTTGATCAAGTCACTGGGCCATGTATCATTGAAAATAAAACAATCTACCTCAGTGAACGAAAGGGTTCAGATAAAAATTCCATTCACCTGAAGAAGACCAGAGCGTACAACAGTCGAAATGTCGTGAATATGTCAATGGAGATGTGGACAACACTCCGAACAATGTAAATAGTATAAATTATTACGATACCTCATCTCAGAAATATAGACAATTTTTTCTGGTTTGTTCTTTGTTTAATTATATACTAGCAGTATAGCCCGGCGTTGCTCGGGTGTAATGAAAGCTTTTAAACTAATCCATGGTCCTGGAGCTCAGACTCAGCCTAAAGAATATTTGTGCGAAGTTTGGGGAGAATCGGATGAAAATTGTGGATTTTTATAAAGAACATACAGACAGATAAACAGACAAACATCTTGCATTATCTATCTATCTATCTATCTATCTATCTATCTATATATATATATATATATATATATATATATATATATATATATATATTATCGATTTTCTGCACTATTGAAAGAACTGCAACCTTGAAACTTCTGAATATCGTTTTTTATGCTTTTGTCTCTGAGTGTATCAAATTTGATTAAAATCGGACCACTCCTTCTATAACCCGATTTTTTCGATTATCGATTTTAAATATTTATCGGGGGTATCTCGACACAAAACCTAGCTAAGAACACTCGCAGACGCTTATAGTACAACAGTGTAAATTTTCAAGAAAATCGGTTCAGCCTTTTCGGAGTCTATAGGTAACGGACACACACACAGAGACAAAGTTCCATTTATAAATAAGTTTTGATATATATATATATGTGTGTGTGTGTGTGTGTGTGTGTGTGTGTGTGTGTGTGTGTGTGTGTAAAGAGAGAATGAAAATAGAAAAAGTTAAATATCAAACAGAAAAAAATGGGTAATTTTTTTTAGAAGAATGAGCAAAAAGAAAGAAAAAATAAAGTAGAAAGGAAGGAAAAAATCCAGGGTTTCCAGGCAAGTCAGTATTTGTCATACCAAAGAAGTCCATCGCAAACGGTCGCCATGTTTATATTAATCAAATTTCTGCTGTATCATTCAATGATAAAACTGCCTACGTCACTACACCCCTACACGAATCTCGGGGAAAAAATGGGTGTAGTGATGTAGGAAGTTTTATCATTGAATGGCAGAAATTTGGTTAATATAAACATGGCGACCGTCTGTGATGGACTGCTTTTTGCCCGTATGCGTGCCTGTCTGTCATGCTAGCGTGGCAGTGTGACAGGCACGACATGAGGTCCCGAACAGCATTGACGGTTGTCTAAAATGAAGACTGGCAGACGACATCTTGATTGCAATGTCAGATTTTGTTGATAGAAACCAATGTTCCAGATTCGTAAATGACGCTAAAGAGAAGGCAAGAGTGGAAAGACAAAATGACGCAAGAAATGAGACCAAAATAGGGAAATGCTTATTGTTATTGTAAATTTAATATAAAAACATATTCGTGAATATTCTATTAACAGTGAAATCGGTTGAATTGATTTACCAAATGAAGATGTGGATAATAATAATTATAATAATTTTTTAAAAGCTAATATTACAATAATAATTCAATGTCTAAAGATCAACGTCTGCATTTATTTCCATCAGAAACATTGATAAATATATTTATAAAGTTATTTATTGTGTATGTGTACAAATATTACGTAAAATAAAAGTGACATAAAATGTATGATGTTTGGGGCATTTATTCCTAAACCAATTCAAACAGGGTGCTGCTCAAAGCTGTGTTTAAAGGAGAATTCAAACAAGTACATATGCGTTGTGCTGCAGTGGATATCGGCTCTGAAAGAGAAATCGGGGGAGCCGAGTTCGAATTACAGTTGAATTCATTGCATTCACTTACGCGCAAATACCTTTGGAAAAGGTATTAATCCGTCTCTTCCTTCCAGTTATGGGTTAAATAACAGTACAGATTGGGTTCTATAGCCTTGGCTGGAAATCAGTCTAGCGCAGAAAGCAATGGCAACCTACTGCGGGATAATGTTCTACCCAGTCAGTTATGTCTCTTTGGAGACATGATCGCCCAAGCGTGTTTCACGTATGGCACTTAACTGACTAAATGAATATATTAGTTGGAATCATAATTAAGGCTTATACTGGGCATAAAGTGGGAGACCCGTTTTATATTGTTATGAAGTGATAAACTGATCCCATACTAATTACTACTTAATAATATAATACATCTATTCCCCCTCTAGCTATGAGTCAAATAAAAAGGACAGATTGGGTTCTGTAGCCTTGGCTGGCAAACAGTCTACCGCAGAAAGCAATGGCAACCTACTGCGGGATAATCTTCTGCCCAGTCAGTTATGTCTCTTTCGAGACATGATCGCCCAAGCGTGTTTCACATATGGCACTTAACTGACTGACTGAATATAGTAGTTGGAATAATGATTAAGGCTTATATTGGTCATAAAGTGGGGGATCAGTTTATTACTTCATAACAATAGGAAACCGATCCCCGACTAATTACTACATGATAATATAATAGATTTCTTTTCCCTTTGCCTATGAGTCAAATAACAGGACAGATTGGGTTCTATAGCCTTGGTCGGCAACCAGTCTACCGCAGAAAGCAATGACAACCTACTGCGGGATAATCTTCTGCCCAGTCAGTCATGTCTCTTTCGAGACATGATCGCCCAAGCGTGTTTCGCATATGGCACTTAACTGACTGACATCAGCATATAAAAAGAAAAATTTATACAGTTCCTTTGGCATCTCTTCTTTTTGGGACGCTTCAGATGTCAGGAATTTATCCTCACTCTCCCCACCTAGAAGAGACACTACCGAGGAGGACAGATTTCGGGGCTCAGTTTGAAAATTAAGAATGCATAAAATAATACATCCTTATTTGCAACTGCCAATATATACCTTCTCCAAGGTTAAAATAAGCAATACTTACATAATACATGAAACTAATTTGCATTTTCAACTTTAAAATCCAAATTTTGAATTAGTTTTGCTATTCACTTCAATTGTATTTTTTAGCGATCTTTTTAAGTTGTTTTCTTGATGGACCTTATAATTAAAGTGCTTAGCAACACAAATTTACAACATATGCATATAGCTTAATAATAATATTTTACGATATATGCAGTGTCGGATTTACGTTTGGGTTGCAGCCAGGGTCCCAATAGTGCCGAATAGCTCTTTAGTCTTAGGCCCTTGTTAAAAGTATAAAAAAAAAAAAACCCAAAAACAGTGGTAAAAAAAAAACAGAGGATATTTGTTTATTTTCAGATTTAATGAGGCTTATTTGAAATAATTTGAAAATATTTGAAGCATATGGACGGCTCTAGTTAGAGTGAATCTTTTTTTATAATCCGATGTGGCCCTCTTGAGGTGTCCTTTTAATTTTGCATAATTTTTTCTATTTACTCATGTTTTACTCAATTTCACCCTTCATTAAACACAGACATGTGACAGGGGCAAAGTTGCTCAATACAAATACAATACAATACAATACAAATTAGTCTTTTAAAATTAGTCAATACAAATTAGTCAATACAAATTAGTCTTTTCTTTTAGATACACAATGGTGGGGGGGTAATATACGTGATGATGGTGTCTCAAGTTCATGGCCACCACGTGAATAAGAGGTCACTTTTTGAATAATAGGAATTATGTCACTTGGCTGGGAAGGCATCAAAATTTTACAGATGTTTAAGTGGGGCAAGACAAAAAAAAAAAAAAACATTGGCTGGAAAGTACTGGCCGGGATTGAGTCAGTAGTGACAGCTTCTAGTGATTAACTGATTACAGCTAGGATTTCTGGCCTGCCTGCACAATTGACTCAGACATTTGAATTAATGTGGCAAAAATCCGCATGTAGTTATCGTACTAATGAACTGCGAACTGTGTATATTATTAGTGTATTAACATTTCTAATGATACAAAATAAACTAACTGTATCCGAGGATATTCATTCTCGTGGTTTTGTTCCCGTTTAAATATCAAATGTGCTTGTTCGTTGTTTATAAGGGCTTGGCAGTCAGTCTGCTTGTCGTCTCGGGTGCGTCGTCTTCATAATACGAATAACTAATAGTGCGAATATATATATATACTAGCAGTATAGCACGGCATTGCTCGGGTGTAATGAAAGCTTTAAAAGTAATACATGGTCCTGGAACTCAGATTCAGCCTAAAGAATATTTGTGTGAAGTTTGGTGAGAATCGGAAAAAAATTGTGGATTTGTATAAAGGACATACAGACAGATAAACAGACACACACAAACATCTTACCTTATATATATATATATATATATATATATATATATATATATATATTATCGATTTTCTGCACTATTGTAAGAACTGCAACCTTGAAACCTCTGAATATCGTTTCTTATGTTTTTGTCTATGAGTGTATCAAATTTGATTAAAATCGGACCACTCCTTCTATAATGCGATTTTTTCGATTATCGATTTTCGACATTTATCGGGGGTATCTCAGCACAAAACGTAGCTAAGAACACTCGCAGACGCGTATAGTTCAACTGTGTAAATTTTCAAGAAAATCGGTTTAGCCGTTTCGGAGTCTATAGGTAACGGACACACAAACACACTGACACACACACACACACACATACACACATATACAAAGTTCCATTTATAAATAAATTTAGACAAAAATGGCAAAAAATAAAGTCAATTTCATAGTTACATGTATTTATACATGATAGAATAATAATAGATGGTATAAAAAAATAAGAAATACGAAAACGACCGACCGGTTTCAATCCCTATTCATCATCAGGTGCAACTGGGATATTTAATTTAATTTTTCAACATTTAAAATATTAAAAAATGAAAATGAATCATGACGTACTGGGTGAAAAATTATGAGGAGGGTACAGGCAGGTACTAAATTGTAAAAATATAGAGTCCGATAGCACATTCTCTCTGTTTTATAAAGAGACGGGGTCCTGGTCTTAATATATATTGACTCCAAAGCATGTAAATGGATTGTTGAGTGTGAACCAGACAAAACAGTGAACTGGTCCACACTGAAGCCATTTACACAATTTCTGCTACTTATAAAGTGTACATCAATCGCTGACCCGAAAGTGTTCACAAGTTGAACATGAACATCCGTTTTGAGAATTCTTAGTGGCATATATTGTTTTATTCTACAATCCAGTCTCTGTGACGTCCTTCCTATGTAGTCAATGCCACAGCTACAGATAAATCTGTAAATAACAGAAGAAATATGATGGGGAGGAAGTAAGTCTATTTTATAGACGGGAAAGCAGAACGAGTACCAAGTTGTACCCTAACCTGAGCAGAAAACTAACAAGAAGTAACTGCTCTAGGAATTTGCTTAGCCAGCTGCTCACTACGTGAAACAATATAAGATAGCCTTCAGTACATCGGAAATTTTTCCACAGTATACGGTTTATCCTTTGAAAAATTATTTATTTTATCCTGCATCGCATCATTAACAACATCACTGGGATAACTATTTTTAGATTAGGTGCTGCGGATATAATCTAACTCCACGTCCAAATAACTTTCCGTGCAAATATTTAATGCCCTGTGTGTCAGTCAGTTTAGGTGCCATACGTGATACACGCTTGGTCGATCATGTCTCGAAAGAGACATGACTGACTGGGCAGAACATTATCCCGCAGTAGGTTGCCATTGCTTTCTGCGGTAGACTGGTTGCCAACCAAGGCTATAGAACCCAATCTGTCCTGTTATTTAACCCATAACTGGAAGGAATAGACGGATTAATACCTTTCCCAAGGGTATTTGCGCGTAAGTGAATACAATGGATTCAGCTGGAATTTGAACTCGGCTCCCCGGTTTCTCGTTCCGAGCCGATATCCACTGTACCACAACGCACATCCGTTCCTGTGTGTAAGAGTCTTAATTAAACTTATTTTTCGTTTTTTTTAGGACAAAATGAGTCCCACCGCGTGTATAATCCCGAAAACGTGGCTTTACGAAACACGGAAGTTTCAAATTTAGTTGGAGTTCGAGGAACGAAAACATCGAAAAATGATAAAGAATATTCGGACATTTTTTTTCAATTGTAGATTTTAAGAACGGGTGCAACTGATTCAGGGTAGCAAGAAATAAGTCAACCTGTCCCTCATTATCAAACAGACAAAAAGTGTCGTCCACCTATCGATAATACATGGAGGGCTTATTTTCACGCGTGAAGATGGAAGACTCACAAAAACCCACAAATATATTGGCTAAGGTAGGACCCAGACGGGATCCCATAGAGACGCCGTCTATTTGTCTATACATATAGTCATCAAAACTGAACTTCACTGATGTTGTGGCAAACTTCATTAATTCAATGAAGACATTCTTAGGTCTATAGTTTCTAAATCTGAGAGTGGAGCGAATCGGATTTGTTAATGACACACCCGAGTACTCATTCTAGTGGGGTCCTTTATATTCACTTACGGGCAAATACCTTGAGGGAAAGTATGAATTCAGCTCTTCTACACACAACTGTGGGTCAATTAGCAAAACTTATATCACGAAATCGTTGTTAACTAAAAAAAAAAAAAAAAAAAATGGGGAAGGATTCTTACAACCAAAAATATTTTCTGGCTTTAAATAACCCACGAAGGGTTCATAAGCCAGAGGAAGTGAATCAATCAAAACAAGTTCAGTGTGTTTTAGTCAGGACTCTGTTTTACTAAATTTCAAATAAGTTGCCGCATATTCAAAAAGTTAATGCGTTTGTTCCTGTTTATGAATTGGTTATTATTAAGAACTAAATATTTTCTGTATCGTCGACAAACGTTATGGTAGCTATGTCCTGAGGTATTTTGATACATTTCAAATGTAAATATGCCTGCGTTGTATTCGTAACTGACTATTTGTCAGTATAATCACTCTGTATTTATCTGATTCCTCACATTGGTAGAATCCGGCACAAGGCCATTTTAAAGAAGGTTTTCCGAGCCGTTAAGCTTGGCAAAAAATATCCTGTTGACCCTGGACAAGGCCGAGTCAAGGTTACTGTCGATTTTTCTCAGATGAAACTCTAACCTTCGATGGAGTCCCATCTGGGTTCCTCCTACCCGTAGGCAGTAAGGAAGACAAAGAGTAATGACTGTTTATCAGCATAATCACACGGTTTTTATTACCCTCCCTCCACCAATAGGGCGGATGCGACACAATGTCAATTAAAATGGGGATTCCGATCCCTTTTGCTCAGCCCAAAATATGCCGTAGACACAGCTTAAGGCTGGGTCGGACTCTTGTTTTTTCACCCCAAACGAGACTATACCCTTCGGTGAGGCCTCGTTTAGTCCCTCTCTGCTCGGAAGTAGAGAGTTGAACAAGAGAGGGTCTGGATCAAGTATGATCGCTTTCCTCTTCCCTTAATAGTGTCAACGTATGTAAAAGTAGAGGAACATAATATTACTGCATATAAGTAGGTATACAAAAGTGTCATGACGAGTGGGCTTCGTATATTTGTACCCCAGCGTCAATTTGTTGACATGCTGCATTCTTACTTAACAAGAATATTAATGCCAATAAGAATAATTATTTAAAATAAAAAAAGGTAGTGGTAATTAATTTTACGTTCTGCTTGGTCCCTCTGGCCAATAAGGCAGCTTAGTTTCTTCCATCAAGTGAATGATTGGGATTCCACTGAGAATTGCTCAAGATCATCATTAATTTTTTACTTGAGAATATCCGGAGATCCAAACTCAATTGTTTCCTGTTCTTTCTTTTGATATTCAAGAGTGGAACCTAGATGTCAATCCAGATTCAGTGGTCGGAGCACCAAGGTAAAAAGCTCATGAGAGCAGTTTCCATAAAAATATTTGTAGAAAAGACAGAGGGAAGCTACGTTACATCGGTGATAAAGTCAGTAACATCGAGATGCCAAGTCAGGACCGATTATATTGCAGATCTTTCGTAGATGTTGTCGAGAACCGCACGATGAATAGCAGGAGCACCCGATAACATAAGTAATCATGTAGTTATTTGATGCTGACCTCCCCAGTTCGTAGTCCGCATTTTGGGTTCTTTTCCATGTTGATGACTATAATCGAAGTAAAACAGAGAGCTACCAGCATCAGAAATAAGGGCCCACCAAGAGAATGTAAAGAACGTCCCCAGAAACCTTTTATTTCTTCGTTATGTGCGGTGCCCTCTCGGAACGTAGGCGACACCACAGTTTACTCTCGCCTCCAACAAAAATCTGGTGTAGGCGTCAAATCTAAACTCGCAGCCGAGATTGAAAAAGACCTCCAATCCATATTGGACTGGGGTAAGAAATGGCTAGTAAATTTTAATGCTTCTAAAACGAAGCTACTGTCAATTAACCATCATCGACAATCTCACCTACCTCCCATTAGCATGGACCAGGCTTGCCTCCCAGAGAGTAAAACACTACGCCTCCTTGGTCTCACACTTTCAGCGGACCTCAAATGGAATGACTATATCGAATCCATTGCTAAATCCGCTGCTATGAAAGTCGGTTCTCTGTGTAGGGCCCGGAAGTTTTTTCCGTCTAAATCTATCCTGCACATTTACAAATCTACCATCCGCCCGTGCATTGAATACTGCTGTCATATCTGGTCGGGTGCCCCTGCTGTTCTCCTCGGGCTTCTCGATAAGGTTCAGAGGAGGCTCTGTAATGTGATAGATACCGACTTGGCAGACCGCCTGCAGTCTCTCTCCCACCGGCGAGACGTGGCTTCCCTGTGTCTCTTCTATAAATACTTTCACGGCTTCTGCTCCGATGAACTTAGATCACTGGTGCCCCCTAAATACGAATTTGCACGAGATACTAGATTAGCAACTAGATCCCACCCTTTTACAGTGAAACCGATAAAATGCAGCCGTAACTTCTACTCCAACAGTTTCTTTCCTCGCACTTCCCGACTGTGGAATTCTCTTCCAAACGATTGCTTCCCCGACGGCTACAATCTTCAGGAGTTTAAATGTAAGGTCAATAGACACCTCCTAACACACTAACCTGCTCCCATTCTATCAAGCACTCTTCCCATCTGCCCGACCCTCATCCTCGCTATCCTTACTCATCTGTCACCTTTCTCCTGACATTCCCTATGTCTATCCACTCCTTCTCTTTACCTTCCCCTATGTAGCCCCATGCGCAATAGTGGCAGTGGAATGCCTTGCTTGGGGTGAGATGATTAAAAAAAGAAAAAACTTCAACTTGCCCGTCTCTCTGTTGCTCTTAACGTCTTTCCTCTTGGCATCGCTCCCAAACCCCGCTACGCTATCCACCTGCTCAAGCCCATGAAATATGTGTTGCGCTGTCCCTCTTTCGCTCTATCCGTCATGTGAGTGTCAGATTCTCCAAGCCCTCCTTCCTCATTATGTGTCCCAGAAACCTCAGCTGTCTCTTCCAAATGTCATGTATAACTTACTTTTTCGTTTGTGTCTCTCTTTCATCACACTTTCCTTTGTTTCCAACGAAATTTTCCTGTCTCTCAATACTCTGCTTAGCTTCTGGAATGCTTCTTTGGCCATGCCAATGCTCCTTTGCATCTCAGTGTTCCACTTTCTGTTTCTTTGTCAGAACACTTCCCAGGTATTTAAATTTCGGCACCTGTTTGGTTTTAATATCACGAACCGGAAAATATCTTGAAATTTAAGGAAATACATAGACGAAGGTAAAGTTGATCTTAAATTAAATAATACATGCATTACACTGATATGCCAGCAAATCCTTTATAATCACAATGTAATTCTAGTGAACGTTGGAAATAATTTATTCAGATGAAGATGCATTCAAAGTGTCATGATCTTCGAAACTCTTACGATCGAGATCCTTCAACCTATCGCCTATTTTTACTAAAGTGATGCCGAAAATAATAAGGGATACGAAAAGTCTTTAAACAAACGAATAAAAACTGTTTCGAGAGACGTAAGACAATGATGTGTCTTTTCACTGGATCTGTTCAACTTGTACAGCGAGAATATTTTAAGGACCCGTGAAGTTATGCCTGGATTTGTTATCGGAGGCCACAAGACACTCAGTGTTGATAGCATACACAGAAAGGAAACTACAAGATCTCCTACAGAAGGTAGCTGAAGAGAGTGACAGGAAAGGACTACAAATAAACTTCAAGAAAACCGAATGCATGGTCATCAGTAAAAAGGGCAGCCCAATATGCCAAATACAGGTCGAAGATACTACAATAAAGCAGGTACAAAAATTTAAATGCCTGGGAAGTGTTCTAACAGAAGACGGAAAATGCGACATAGAGATCCGAAGGCGAATTGGCATGGTGAATAAAGCATTCCAGAAGTTGAGTAAAGTATTAAGAAACAGGTCAATTTCGCTAGAAACAAAGAAGAGAGTACTGGATTGCTATGTGTTGTCAGTTCTTCAATATGGCAGTGAATGCTGGACAATGTCATCAAAGATGAAGGAAAAACTTGAAGCAACTGAAACGTAGTTCTACAGAAGGATGCTGCGAATATCATGGACTGGGCAAGTGAGCAATGATGAGGTTTTGGAAAGGATGGAAACAAAAAGGAAATAAATACTTAGCATCAGGAAGAGACAGTTAAAATTCTTGAGATATGCAATGGGGAAGGAGGGCTTGGAGAACCTGATACTGTAATATAGCAATCTAGCACCCACCCGAAGAAGGTTGATGCAATCGATGATATTTCCCGTCGATGAAGGGGTCAGCGAACGACAAGACAGGTGTTTGAGAAATACATCCTGTCGGCGTCTGGAGCGGATGTCGCAGGGTTATGAGTCGGGCTCGTTTGACCTTATTTCCGACAGCGGCGGAAATGACTACGGAAGTAAACAAAACAGGTGTCTCTTGGAATTACGTGGGCGTTGCGTAGGCGAGACAAAACCGGAAGGAAAAGTCCCGGTTCTAGAAGACTATAAAAAGAAATCGACACACAGATTCGCCAGCAGAGAACGGCCAGTGGAAGCAGAGAGACACCACAGGCAAGACTTACACTCCCGTCGACTCATTCTATGCGCGCTCTCACTCTTCCATTCTCTGTTCCACACAGGCTCGTCGTCAGGAATAAAAATATAATCTTATATTTTTATATATGCGTGTTCTCGTTGTTTGTCGTCGTACACTGATATATAACATACACAATTTGGTGCATAGTGACTTGCTGTTTTTAAGACAACAACAACAACAAAACAGATAGATGCGAACTTGGTTACCACGGCAACAATTTTAAATTCTACGAAATTAAAACCACTAGATAGAGGAAGAAAAAGAAAAAAGAAGACGAAAATAGAAAGCAATCGGACGACCATAGACGACATCAACGAAAGGTAGGTGACTTTTGATTCGATCTTGTGTGTGTTCTGCTCTTGTTCATAATAAGTTTATAATAAGTCTAATTAAAAAAAAAAAAAAATGGAACTGCATACTTTTGCCGATTTTGTTCAAGGTCTGACCCTAGAATTGAGAAATGTGGCTTGTTCGGTGTTCGGTGTCGAACACTTTAAGGGGAGAATCTTTTTTAAAGAATATACAGCCATTAGCGTGCAAAGAAGATGGTGGTTATAGTGCTTGGTTGGAGGATATGGAGAGGTATTTTAAAGTTGTGCGCGTGGCAGAAGAAGACAAGTGTCAGGCAGCTCTTCTCACAACAAGAGGAGCTGTTGGGCACTATGTATATAGACTAATCTCTAATAACCCACAACTCACATGGAAGGAGTTCAAAACTTCTTTAAAGGAATACTACGGATTGGTTTTAGACCCCGACGCACGGTTAGTTGAATTAGTGAACATTAAGCAGGGTAGAACAGAGGGGGTGCAGGACTACATGCAGAGAGTAGTACGCCTAGCGGAGAGCGCATATGTTGGGGTTGACGGGAGGAACGAAGTTGTGATAAAACAAATTCTGGGATTTTTCAAAAAAGGTCTAAGGGATCGGGACATAAAGATGGCAGTTATGAAGGATGAGCCACAAACACTAGAGGCTGCCTATCAGAAAGCGTTATCTGAGTTGAGATCGAAAATTCGACTCGATGCAAACTCTGAATACGAAGAGGAGCCTATGGAAATTTGCCACTCTCGGAGACGGGTAACGATAGAAGCCGTAAGCCCCGCTAAATCTAATAATAATAATAATAATATGAATAAGAACAATAGAAAAGGTGGTAATAGGGGAACTGAATACAAGACTCGCGAGCGGGAGAGGAACGAGAGCGTTGTTAGGTGTTGGAATTGTGGGAAAGAAGGCCACATAGCGAAATTTTGTAGACGCGCCCCGGGAAACGGCAGAGGTCCGTTCGTGCGACGCCCAACGAACGGAACAAGACGGTACCAACGCACATAGTTGGTAATATGGGCGCGCCAAATTCCATCTTTATTAGAATAGAACGTAGACCTTATAGGGCATTGGTAGATACAGGAGCAGAGGTATCGGTTATAAGCTGTAGGGTATTTAAAAAATTGCGACTGGGACTTGAACTGCAAAAGAGGGACATTAAACTTCGAACTGCGAATGGATCCCCGTTATACGTTGAAGGCCTTTGTCGTCTACAGGTCCAGATAGGAAGTAAGTCCATACCCCATGATTTTTTAGTCGTGAAAAATCTCAATAGAAACGTTATACTTGGCCGAGATTGGCTGATGCAGAACGGGGTGAGAATGTATTTCGATTTGGGGGCATTGAAGATTGGTGAAGAATACGTGGCATTAGAGGAGGATGTTCATATTTCCTCTATTGTTAGGTTAGCTCAAAAAGTAACATTAAGACTTCAACACCTGCATGCTTGTCTGGGATTAACCAGGCTGAGAAATGGACGTGGCAAAGAATATGAAATCGAACAGCTGAGTAGTGGATATGCTAGCAACTTATGTGGTATATCAGTAGCCAACGCAGTTGTAAAAATGCCAAAGTTTCGTAAGTTTCAGTTGCTGATAATGAATAACACTAACCAGACAATCACTTTGAGACGGGGGTATCCGCTGGCTAAATTGGAAAGGGCAGGTAATATTACTGAAATTACTATGCCCGATAAACAAAATAATAAAAGTCCTGATGTAGATTTGGAACAGGTACATGTACCGGAGGAATTCAAGCCTGAAATTAACAAATTGCTAAAAAGAAATAGGGACATGTTCGTTAGTGACGACAAAAACCTGGGCAGAACCGATACTGTGGAGATGCGTATCGATACTGGAACGCATGAGCCCATAAGAAAACGCCCATATCGCACACCACTCAAACAAAGAAAGACAATGGATTCAGCAATCGACGAAATGATGCAGGCAGGTGTAATTGAGAGATCCAATAGCCCGTGGGGTTTTCCAGTAGTTTTAGTAGAGAAGAAAGACGGTGGTAAGAGATTTTGTGTAGACTTTAGAGCACTTAATAAGATTACAAAGAAATATGCTCGACCTCTTCCTGTCATCGATGATATACCATTTGGACTTGCAAACGCACTCGGCATCTTCCAGGAATTAATGTCAGTTGTTTTACAGGGACGGGAAGATTTTGCTCTGGCATATTTAGATGATATTCTGATATTTTCAAATACGGTGGAAGATCATTTAAAACATATAGACACAGTCTTGAGTAGTCTGCGTAAGCACAACCTTAAACCGAAGCCAGCTAAGTGTGAGTTCTTTAAGAAAGAGACCCAATACCTGGGATTCAAGATAAGTGAAGAGGGAATACAACCAGACCTCAATAAAGTCAAGGCTATAAAGTCAGTTTCTACTCCAACAACTGTTAGGCAAGTAAGAGCTTTTATCGGGATGACCTCATACTATCGCCGCTTTATTAGAAATTTCTCTGATATAGCCGAACCGCTGGTCAATTTGACAAGGAAATATGCACGATTCCAATGGGACGATGCTTGCCAAACCGCTTTCGATACACTAAAAACGAAGCTCGCGGAGATGGTAACACTAGCCTATCCCAACCCAAATAAGGCGTATAGGTTATATACTGACGCATCCGATCAATCGATTGGCGCATGCCTATCCCAGGTGGTGTACGATAAGAAAAATAGGAAGGATGTAGAAAAACCAATTTATTTATTGTCCCATAAATTAAGTGACACACAAACGAGGTGGTCAACTATAGAGAAAGAGGCTTATGCCATACACTATGCTCTTCAAAAACTGAATCACTACCTGCATGGCGCAACATTCACAATATACACTGATCATAGGCCCCTGGAGCACTTACTTAATTCGCCCATACAAAATAAGAAGATACAGACTTGGGCTCTGAGCATGTCTGGCTACAATTGCAGCAAAACAGTATCTTAAGGGTAAGGATAATGTTTGCGCGGATCTCTTATCACGCGCTGTTGATGTGAACGAAGACCATATTGCTTCTCCAGTAGATATAGATGATAGAAATTACTTGGTTAATGTTATAAACTCCAACCTAATGGAGCCGGAAGAATTAGCAGCCCATAAAAATGTCGGAAATTCATCAGAGGCACCCGAACGGGCCACATTGAAAGGAATAGACATAATCAGGGAGCAAGAATCAGACAAAAACATCTTAGACCTGAAGATTAGATTACGAAATGGTAGGGCTACCAAAGCAGAACAGAAGAGATATATAGTAATGGATGAGGTGGTGTACTATTTGTCTCAGCCTGATGATGAACCCCTCATCAGGCTGTATGTACCATCTCACCTTAGAAAAAGGGTGCTGGTTCAATACCATGATGACAGTGGCCATATGGGGGTGGATAAGACATTCCACTCAATAAAACAAAAGTATTTCTGGCCTTGTTTACTTAGAGAAATAAATGATTTCGTAGGTAAATATATCCCGTGTCAGACAAGAAACCTAAAGAAGCAGTAACCCCACATACAGGAATGTGACTTCCCTCCTTTTCCTTTCGCAAATGTTGCTTTAGATGTTTCAGGACCCTACCCAAAGACCCATTCAGGTAACCAATACATAGTTACATTCATAGATATGTACAGTGGTTGGCCAGAGGCATTTGCGGTTCCTAACAAGAAGGCAGAAACAGTGGTGCATCTCTTAGTTGACGAAATTTTCCCCAGATTTGGGACACCACTTCAGCTTTTAACTGATAATGGGCCAGAAAATGTCAACAGGGTAATGAAAAAGACATTAGAAGACCTAAATGTACACCATGTGACAACTTTTTATCACCCCCAGAGCAACGGTAAGGTTGAGAGGTTTCACAGAACAATGCATGATGTTCTAGCAAAAAAAATCGGCAACAACGAACAGTCGTGGGATGTTTACATTAACCAAATGTTGGCGGCTATCCGGTTTCATGTGAGCGAAACCACTAAGTTTTCACCGTATTACTTGCTCTATAACAGGGATGTTATTTTGCCCTTGGACAATATACTGAGGCCTCGTCGCATATATTATGGTGATGAGCATCACCAAATTGCACTACAGGAAATGCATCGTAGCTTCACTTTAGTTAGGAATAATATAAGAAAAGCGAGGAGAGCCGCGATAGATAATTCGCGTGGTAAGACGAAAAATACAACTTTTGAGGTTGGTGATTTGGTGTACTATAAGAATCACCAAAAGAAAGGGAAGTTAGATGTGCGCTGGCGGCCATATTATGTGATCGTTGAAAAGACTGGCCCGGTCTCTTATAGAATTAGAGATCAGTTAACCGGCTCGGTCATTAAGACCCATGCTGAGCATCTTCGGGCAGCGTCCATTGATGAATGGAAAATCCCTACTTCCGATAGGCCGTTACGAAAGATTGTATTGGCTGCTCCAGTAGAATCCAGTGATTCGGATGACGAATCCGGAGCGGAACAGACCGACTTTCCAGTGCACAAATATCGACACCAACGTGTGGAATCAGACGACGAGTCTGATGTTCCATTAATGGAGCGTCGCATCATGACACGACGTAAAATGGCGAATAAAAACGTGTCAACTATTGATAATGATGATAGAATCGGTGGTATAAATAATGTTTCATCCACGTTCGAGGATGATTGCTCAAAGTGTGAAACGTCTGGATCTACTCATGTAGATCAGGGTTTTTCTAGGGAATCACCTAGCAGCGAAGATGTCCAAATGAGGCAAACGTCTGTTGGGGCAAAAAGCACGGATAGACCTGCAGATTCCACAGTTGATCGGAACAAAAAGAAAGAACAACTGAAAAGTCTTGTGGACTTATTGGCTGATATGCTATAGGATTGGGAAAGAAAGCAGTGGGAGGATTAACGATAGTTTAAGTGAAATAGTTAGGTCACCTTCCTTATAGCAACACATGCGGAAGATACAAACGTGGAAAATTATTAATGGTATCTAAAGCATAAAGTAAATTATTCGTCTCTGGTGTCAGTACAGAGCGAGACTAACGGCTTTGTCTCTCGTTTCAGATGGCAAACCTTGTTCTTTTGGTCCTGCTGTTTTTTCCTGGAGTGGACGTAGCGATTGAAAATTACAGGAACGTCGTATTTATTGAACAGAACGAGATCTCACTGTCACGTGCAAGGTGGCTGGTGACATTTTCGATCAATCTGACACCATACGACGCTGCGTTCCAATCATTGAAGGGATGCATACAAAATGTCCAGTCGGGCGCAAAGGAAAATTTCCCACAGGAATTCCTTGGGGACGTCACATTCGAAACATTGATGAATCATGTAAATGATGAATTTAAGCAAATTGCAATAGAACGTGAAAGGCTGTTATTAAAATACAAAGATTATAGGTCTATGACTCGCAGAACTAAGCGGTCCGTGTTGCCCTTTGTAGGGAATGCTCTTAGTTACCTTTTTGGAGTAACATCGGAAGATGATCTACGTGTGATCAAAAGAGCATTGGGTAAGTTAGCAAATGCACAGGAAAGGATATTACATATGACAGAGGATAGCATTTCCGTAGTAAATGTTACGAGACATGAGGTATCTAATAATAGACACAAAATAAATGAAAGTATTTCTTGCCTTAAATGTATTGTAGGTTCCATGGCAAACGCAACACAGGGGCTGGATAAACGAATATCCAGATTAGAGATCCTTACCCATAGATACTGGTTGTACAAGATTGTAGTCGATAAATTAGGGAAATATTTCTTAGACGTCCGTATGGCTTTAAGCTATTTGGAACTGCAGCTCAACTTATTGTCGATTGGTCATTTGTCTCCTAGCATAATCGCTCCGCACGACTTAAGGGGATTGATGCATAATATAGCTCAGACGCTCCCAGATAATTTCAAATTAGCAAGCGACCCAGATAAGGACATCTGGTATTATTATAAAACATTAAGTTGTAGGACACTTTTTGACTCAAAATCGATTGTGGTTGTGGTGGACGTCCCATTGGTGGATAGAGAACACTCCTATGTAGTATATAACATTTTGAATTTTCCTCTTCCGTTGCCCACACGATCAGGTTCAGCGTTCGGATCCAAGTTGTCGGCCAGGTTTGAAATGGAGTCAAAAATGATCGCGGTAAATAGGGCTGGAACACGTTATATTCTCTTGGGCCAGGCTGAAGCGACACGGTGCTCGGCAAGTACCGACGGATTGTGCGAGGTATCCGGTCCCGTTTATGCTACCAATTCAAGAGAATCTTGCGAGATGTCGCTTTTTCGGCATAATCAAGCAGGAATAGAGAGGAACTGTCGAGTCACAGTTAAAACGAATACTCGACTTCCAATCGCAATCAGGGTGGACCGGGAATCTTGGATGGTCGCTGCTACCAGGGATTTGCACTTTGCAGTTCTTTGTGGTGGCGGGTCTCGGAGCAGGCTTGTCGCCCAAGCCCCGCTAGCCAGTATACAGATAAAGGAGGGGTGTACTGCTTACAATGATCATATGGTGTTGGCTGCACAGGTTAACGGTGACTCAAGATTTAGAAACGTAGGGAAGCTACAGCTCACACCCATAAACGTCTCTAGTTCAGTGGTTTGGTCCCCAATTACGCAGAAATTTCCCAATTTTTCAGTGGACACCATGCCGGTAGAATTGCGCGATATGGAGGAGATTCCTATCCGCAAACTAGTAAATACCTTGGAACAGGTAGATATGGAAAGATTTAGTGAAGGATATGAACAACTCCCGAAGAAGTTGACGATAGGAGTCAGTGCTGGCATAGTCGGCGTAATAATAATCCTTGGAATAATAGCTAGGAAGCGTATTTTTAAGTGTGAAAGAAGCAACAGTGCTTCGGGAAAGGAAATTGAGTTAGCCGTTGTGAATAGTACTCCGGGTGCAACGGGTGTTAAACACTCAAATGTCTCTGCGTTAAACAAAGAGATGTCAACAAATCAGTTATGCTTGGATTCGAATCCAGAGGAAGTAGTTAAAGGAAAAGAAAACATTGTACAAACTAAGGAATTACGAGCCACGGGTCCATTTTTTTAGACTAAATTAAGATAGATGAAACCTTTAATCCTCCACAAGTAAATTGCATGCGGATTAACGTTGGAATCAGGGTAATTTTCTTCGTTTTCTATTGAACATTTCTCGGTCAGACTATGAATGATATGTACTGCAGATAATGGCCATTTTTCTGTGTTCAAACATAGTATGTTTGAAATTAAATTAAATTAAATGAAGTTACATGTGTAACAATAAACTCGAGCGGAAACACGCATGGTGTTGGTCAAAGGTCATTTACTCGATGTCAGTTTAGAAACTGGGGCGCGGTTACCGCCTATGATCATATGGTCGTGCATCGAGGCGTCTACGCGTATGGACAGAGTCGAGAAAGGAAACGAACATTGAAAGTTACAGAAAAAAAAAAGAGAAAAAGAAAAAAAAAGGTAGAAAAGGAGAAGGGAAAAGGAAGAAAAAAAAAGAACAGTGAAACATCGAGCTGGGAGAACATTATGAAAATTCCACAATGGACACGAACATTGTTGGGTTGCCGATGTAGGCTCCCCTATATTTTTTTTTTGTTTGTTTCGGCGTGCACATGTTTTGTACAATTGTCGGGCTTGTGTGGCATGGGGGGTGGGGGTGTTGCGCTTAAAATGTTCTTATGTGAACATTTTGGAAAATGGGAGGGCGAGAAGTGTAATATAGCAATCTAGCCCCCACCCGAAGAAGGTTGATGCAATCGATGATATTTCCCGTCGATGAAGGGGTCAGCGAACGACAAGACAGGTGTTTGAGAAATGCATCCTGTCGGCGTCTGGAGCGGATGTCGCAGGGTTATGAGTTGGGCTCGTTTGACCTTATTTCCGACAGCGGCGGAAATGACTACGGAAGTAAACAAAACAGGTGTCTCTTGGAATTACGTGGGCGTTGCGTAGGCGAGACAAAACCGGAAGGAAAAGTCCCGGTTCTAGAAGACTATAAAAAGAAATCGACACACAGATTCGCCAGCAGAGAACGGCCAGTGGAAGCAGAGAGACACCACAGGCAAGACTTACACTCCCGTCGACTCATTCTATGCGCGCTCTCACTCTTCCATTCTCTGTTCCACACAGGCTCGTCGTCAGGAATAAAAATATAATCTTATATTTTTATATATGCGTGTTCTCGTTGTTTGTCGTCGTACACTGATATATAACAATACTAACAGGCCAAATACAGGGGAAAAGAGGCAGGAGAAAGCAACAGATAACATATTTGAAGGACCTGATCAGGTGGATGATGGAACGAGGGTTGCATGGTGTAATAGAAGGCGTGCTAAGAGCCACCAGATATAGGGAGACGTGGAAATCCATGATCGCCTACGTATATATATATATATATATATATATATATATATATATATATATACAGATTTAGTTGAAATACTGATTTAGTTGAAATAAAATCCATTTTAATGATGATGTCTGATTAGCGATACGAATCAAAATAAGGCTTCTACAAATTGTCTTATACACTTTCCACCTAGTCGAATTTTCATTCAAATTTAAATCATGTTGGTCTTTGCCAAGTTTAAAATGTCTGGTTGTCATCAGTCGCCCTGCTCGTGTCGTTAGTCACGTCCTCGGGGATTGTCAGAAACAGCTTGTCAAACACATTTATACCCTTGCTTAGAGCTTTGCAAATTGATAACTGCAAATAGCGTCGGACGTTGTTGGGCCTACACAGTTATTAAGTCGTTGCCGACAGGGGAAAGTCTGCTTGGCACATTTTGAAATTTTGTCAGATACTATCTTTTGAACAGCTGTTTTTTTTTGTTTTGCTTACATATTTATCACTTATTTTTCTGATGCCACTGTTAATCCTTCTGTAAAAGCCTCAACTCAAAGACATTAACCAGACTCTTCATTATCATGGCAAAAGTGGACTGAATTCGAAGAATCTTATGTAATACGAGATTACTTTATTGATGCCAGATCCTCTTAGGATGTAGGTGTTGATAGCAACCTGCAATGTTTTATTATCTATAATTTATTGTGCATTGTTAGGTTTAGGTTTATCAACCTCAATAGATTATTTGACGACGACAAAAGTTTTAAAAAACGTTCGTATGAAAACTTGAAGCAACTGAAACGTGGTTCTCCAGAAGGATGCTGCGAATATAATGGATTGAGTATGTGAGCAATAATGAAGTTTTGGAAATGATGGAAACGAAAAGGAAATTAATACTGAGCATCAGGAAGAGACAGCTGAAGTTCCTAGGACATGCAATGAGGAAAGGGGGCTTGAAGAACCTGATACTAACAGGCCAGATAGAGAGAAAAAGAGACAGGAGAAAGCAACAGATAACATATTTGAAGAACCTGATCAGATGAATAATGGAACGAGGGTTGCATGGTGTAACAGGAGAAGGCGTGCTAATTTTTAAAATTCGTTCGTATGAATAGAAAAGGTATTCTTTGTAATAAATCAGTTTGTAGATCAGTTTTCATTGACGTATTTTATGTTTTTTGTCGAGAATTAAATCTATTTCTGGTAATCTATTTCTTTATAAAATATATTACAGTAATATTTTTCGAAAAATGCATAGTTGGTGCTTTTATTGTCATAATATTTTGGCCTTAGTTTCGGGGGTAACTATTTACCCATAGCTGGGACCCTAACAGGTGCTGCCATCTAGGGTCATGGTGGACGGGGGAACAGCAGCAATTAAGAGATGGTTCCTCGCTCCTCAAAACATCCCGATCAGAGTACTTGCTGCCGAATGTAGTTTATCGTCATACCTGGGACACCTCATTGAGAGGGCTACCCCTTTGTAGAGATACAGCTGACGTATTTTGAAGCCTCATCCGACAGGTCAGTGCATTATTGGAAGAGACAGAACAGTGGTTTCCTTTTGCCTTTTGTCTGTGGTTTAGAATTCAGTTCTTTCCCTTTCATTGCTTGCACCTCACGGCTACAAAACCATGCTATTTAGCCCATAGCCAATTCAGGTATAAGTGAGTAATTTATAACCTTCCCAATGGAATTTCTACGAAAGTGAACGCAACAGACTAACGCGGAATTTTAAGTCGGATCGCCGATTCTACTTTACACACCAATACCCGCTGCTTCACCTAAGAAATCCTCATTAATAATAATAAAAAAAACTTTTCCGTTACACCCAGTGGTATGTAGGGCAGTGTTTTTGCTGTTTCCGTAACAAACTGTTTTTTATGGGGCAGGGTTGTTAGCCCTGTGCCCAACCCCCAAACCTGGAGCGTAGCTTAGACGTCACACACGGCCGAAAGTAGGGTGTACCCAGTGAGGATCGACCTTACTACTCAGTTATAATAATTTTAGCGAAACGAGCTTGCTAACCACCACACCACGCCGAGGTATCCAAATCCTCATTATGTTTAAATAAATGTAATCACAGGTAGATTTTATGACACAAACACACTTTCGTTATAGTTTCAGAGTAAATCGGACTGTATTATGCTTAAAGAATACCACTAAATAGTAATTTCGATTCGCATTAGGAGCCCTATACAAAATTCGACATCAAATTACCCAAAAAGAGTTGACATATTACAAAATCAACCAATGAACAAAAAAAAAAAGATCAAACAATTACAATTTTAGGAAAGTCTGAATTCGAATTTGCTATTATAAAGACTTTTCAACCTCATGAAGGATTTAATGGTAATGAAAATATCAGATCTTTCCTTAGAAGAAAACATTCTGCATTCCTTGCCTGTGCAGCCATTATTGCAAGCGGTTGAAATTTATAAAATCTTTATCTTAAAACAATTTTTTCAGGATGATAGATTTTTAAAGTCCAGTAACTGTTAATGCTCTTTCCAGTATTGACGGGGGTTTCTTTTGTAAACTTTTATTTAAAGTAGTGTACTTTACTCTTGATTTTGTCGTTATCTTCATTTTAAGTTGCAAGTGCCACCCATTTTATTTGCTGCTTTTATTTAGTACAGTTGTTAAGGGTTTCGTAGAAGATGTAGCAACAAGAATGTGTGATAATACGCCCACAGACAAGAGGAGTGCCTATGCAGGAGAAAACATCGGCTTGAGGAGGTCAGCTTTATAACCAAGACTAACATTACACCATATCCAACGCGCCTGGTACGAGAAGAACCTCAGCACTTTTATAGATAACAAAGGACTTTAACATCTTGATCTCAACCAAGAGGGGAAATTATTAGAAATTTCTGGTAGAGACAGCCAGCGATAAGAGTGCGGAGTCGGATGACCAATTCCGGATACCTCGGTACCCCAGGATGTTGTGGTTATGTAGCAGCCGGAAAAAGGGCAGATTTCGGCAACATTTACATTTCTGATTGACCGCTACTCAATACACCTTCCTGATTCGCATTAGTCGAAAGACTAAGAAACTATTTAGTCTTTTTTTTTTTCAATCATATCACCCCAAACAAAGCATTCCACTGCCACTATAATTCGGGGGGTTACATAGAGCGATTGGGTATAGGAAATGTCAGAAGGAGGGTGATAGAGGAGTAAAGAGGTACATAGGAAGAGTGTTGGAGAGAACGGATGCGAGTTAGTGTGTTAAGATGTGTCTGTTGACCTTACATTTAAACTCCTGGAGGTTGTAGCCGTCGGGGAAGCAATCATGCGGAAGGGAATTCCACAGGCAGGAAGTGCGAGAAAAGAAGCTGTTGGAGTAGAAATTTAGGTTACATTTCATCGGTTTCACTGTGAAAGGGTGGGACCTAGTTGCTAATCTAGTATCTCATGCAAATTCACATCTAGGGAGCACCAGTTCATCAGAGCAGAAGCCGCGAAAGTATTTATAGAAGAAGCACAGAGAAGCCACGTCACGCCGGTGAGAGAGTGACTACAGGCGGTCCGCCAAGTCGGTATCGATCACATTATAGATTCTCCCTTGTATTTTGTCAAGAACCCCGAGGAGAATAGCAGGGGCACCCAACCAGATGTGGCAGCAGTATTCAATACACGGGCGGACGGTCGATTTATATATGTGCAGGATAGATTCAGACGGAAAGAACTTCCGGGCCCTGCACAGAGAGCCGACTTTCATAGCAGCGGATTTAGCAATGGATTCGACGTAGTGTTGTATGCCCTTTCAGAGTGTATATTTGAATCATAATGGAGAGAATAAACTTCTTCTCTTCTTCGTCGACAAAAACAAGCCGAAACCAATTCTTCACGGGTAAACAAAACTCAATAATCTCTTCAGGAAAGCGACGAACCAAAAATTTCATAACAATTCGTCGAGAATCTGCTCGAACTAAATAATTTCATATAAGATAAGGATCAGCAGACATCTACATGTGTATATAATTAAAAATATCCAATTATATTTTATTCGCTTTTCTTCTGTTCTTTCTAAGAAAGCAGTGACACTTAACCGTATTGTGGAGCGGGTGGGTCGGATCTGGTGGGAGTAGGCACACGCGCATACAAGGACAGCGAGCGCTGCACCAAGCTTGTTGACTTCTTTCTCTCCAACTCCTGTCTGCAAAATGCTAGACTCAACTCTAAAATTAAAACTAACTCTTTTTCACAGCTGACGTCAGAATAATTGTCTCCCTTGACACCTGTAACTTCCGGTACCTCCGTACTCTCTCGGGTGTTGACCCTTCTGACCATCTGCTCGACATCTTTGTTTTGCACTCAGGGAAATATTCAGTGCAAAATACACTTCTTGGCAAAATTCTAGTATTTTCACGGGCGATTATGAATGACCTCCTAGCATTATTCCACACCGACTAAGATATTATACATCATTAGCAAAAAATTCGAAAAAATAATCTTGATTACTATCATTACCTGAAGATTTTTTGTATACAAAAACCAAAAAAACCTAAGATCACATACATTTTACAGAGATAAAGCCTCTCGTCATGTGTGACAACAGCACTTATAGTACCTTATAGGTGTTATAATAGACACAACGTTTCGTTCAAGTACCCTCTGGTTATCATCAAATGTCTATAGATTTGTCTCGTTGGTTAATGCGAAATATCCTGTAAAATCAATTATTGTTCTTTCTAGTTGAATTTTGGTTCGTCATTATCAAGTCCAGGGATCGAACACGTGGCTACTAGAAGATATTAACATGTATAATCAATTAATTTTCGCTCTTTATTAATATGTCATCTAAGTATACCATTGCATATTCTAAACCGGCCAGCATAGTATCCATAATTTGTTGAAATAAAGACGGTGCTATTTTTAACCCTAAAAGGAAAACGTTTTAAGGGATATAACCCTCTATGCGTATAAATAAATTTACTCTTTAGTATTTCAAAATATTTTTGTGTAAATTTAGTAAATATATTCGTTAAAAAGAAATGTCAGTGTTTTTTCTTTTCATTTTTGTGTAATTTAGATGACAATAAAATTGAAATAAAAAAGAAAGAGATTATTAATTATCAGGGACTAAGACAAAATTTTACTGATAGATTGTAGCTATTATCTGTCTACTGGTAGGTATAAATTCATTGACGAAATAATTTTGAAATAATGTCGGGTAAATAAAAATGCTTCTTAAAAAGCAATAATAACGATTTCAAATAATTTTGATAAATGTGACACTTGAATCCTTTTTTTCTCTCAAGTGTCGATAAATTCAGACTTGGTATTTGATTGAATAAAAGTAAAAACAACTTGGCTTCTGCTGCATTTCTGACAAAATGATGGCAAGTCCCCAAGTGTCCGTTTACGGAAAATAGAATAATCTGCACTGCATCAATATTTGTTACAGAGGGACTTTTTTTTTTTTTGGCAAAGGTTTGGGGTTTGCTAATATTAGACAAAAATAATGATACTAATTTTATGGGCGCAAAAAGAAAACTAGAGCCATGAGCGGCAAGAGAATTGTGGGAATGCTAATTGAAATGGAAAGGCAGTTTGACGTAAGAAGAAAGCACATTAGTAGATAAAAATATAATGTTGATGTTGAAGAATGGGAAATAGAGTCGCTATATGTAATTACATGTGGGCAGATATAGCAAAGAGAGACGGTAAGAATGAGAAAATATTAGTAAGGCTTATATATATATACTAGAGGTATAGCCCGGCATTGCTCGGGTGTAATGAAAGCTTTAAAACTAATCCATGGTCCCGGAACTCAGACTCTTTGGACGTTGGCACGAAAGACTAAAACGCAATAGTTGTTTCCAGTTAAAGGGAAACCGTAGATTGAAAAAAAAAATGAATGGATGTTAGTCAAATTTTGATTTCCTGGTATCGATATCAAATAAGTTTTTTTCGTCGCAAACTGAATTTTGAAGGCTAAATAAACCCTCTGAGTAAATGGTATAATGGCTGAGACTAAGAACTACAATTATACCTACTTAGAGCCAAACCCGAAGCAAAAACTAAAATAAAAGAGCTGAAAAAAATACAGACATACATGCAGATAAACAGACACACACACAAACATCTTGCCTTTTATATATATATATATTACCGATTTTCTGCACTATTCTAAGAGCTGGAACCTTGAAACTTCTGAACATCGTTTCTTATGTCTTTGTCTATGAGTGTATCAAATTTGATTAAAATCGAACCACTCCTTCTATAACCCGATTGTTTCGATTTTCGATATTTACCGGGGGTACCTCGACACAAAACCTAGCTAAGAACACTCGCAGACGCTTTTAGTACAACTGTGTAAATTTTCAAGAAAATCGGTTCAGCCGTTTCAAAGTCTGTAGGTAACGGACACACACACACACAGACAAAGTTCCATTTATAAATAAGTTTATATATATATATATATATATATATATATATATATATATATATATATTTGAACAATAATTCTAACATTTTTAGGCATTCAAAACACCATGCCTGGCCACATACACAATTCCGCAAAACACAACTACACTTAAACATGAAAACAATAAACAAAAACTAAAACTTCTTGAAGCTATATACATAAAACAGTTGAAATCTAACCTGAACAAGATAAACTACGAAATCTCTACAACTATCCTTAAATGCCTAGAATTAATAATAGAAGCCATTGGTTTATACCAATGGCTTCCCATACTTAATATTTCTTGTTTTCACTCTCGCTTGGTCATGTGTGACGTCATGAGCTGTGATGCGACATTTGATTCCAGCGTTTTAAATGCACGAGTTTGTTGTTGCTTGGAAATCTTCCATATAAACAAAAACAGTTTGTCATTATATATATATATATACTGGCCTGATCATTTAGATTATTCGCATATTTTCGTAACAATAATAATTGAACACCTCCATATACCTAGGATGACATCTCTCTCATCCCTTGTTCCTTGTTTAGGATGTGGTTTCCGGTTTTATCTTTTCCAATCTTTTCACTATTACGTAGCCCCCTGCACATCAGTGGCGTTACCGCCTTGCTCGGGGTGATACGATTAAAAAAAAATACGGTTTTAAGATCAAATAGAACAAGTGTGACTTCTTTTTAGAAAAAATTAAATATTTAGGCCAGATCATAGACAAGAACGGTAGACGACCGGACCCTGATATGGCCCCGGCTATACGGAATATGCCGGTTCCCGGAAATACGACTTCACTTCAAAGTTTTCTGAGACTCGCCAATTATTATCAAAACTTAATTCCAAATATGCATGAACTGCGCGCACCCTTAAATCAACTCTTGAAAAAGGATAAAACTTGGATCTAGACTACAGAATAACAATCGGCGTTTGAAAAAATAAAAGAAATTCTGATGTCAGAACTTTTATTTCCCCACTTCGATCCAAAACTGGAAATAATAGTCGCTAACGACGCCAGTTCTTATGGATTAGGCCCATGTTTGCTCTACAAGATGCCAGATGGTTTTAAAAACCAATAGCACGCGCATCAAGGACACTGCTTCCAGCGGTGAAACAATACTCCCAAACTGAAAAAGAAGCTCTCGGCATTATCTACGCTATAACAAAATTTCATCGTTAATTTTTAAAAAATATTGGATACATGTAGGGCTGCGTATATTGGTGTATTTTTATGGAAGTGAGAGGAAAATTGGGAGGAAAATTTGTGGTCGTGACGTCTCTCAGACAAACGTAAACAAACGTAAACATAGATACACGCTTGTACACCCATTGATGTACACAGAGGCACACACACGCGTGTTCGCCCACCAGAGCTCACACTAACACAACTATATGTGAACATTATGGGACTTGATATATATATATATATATATATATATATATATATATATATATATATATATTACTTTTTAAAAATAAATGATGGATCATGTTTTATTAATAAAACGGTATACAAAAGTATGACAACGTTTCAAATTTCAAGCGCCTTTCGATGGGCTCTTCTTCAGAACAAAAGTCATTGGTAACTTAAAAACTGACTAGCTAGTAAGTAAAAGTTTAAAAACAAAATTTTTCTCTCAAAATGTTTATACCATTATTAAGAGGAAAGATTCAAGTAATTATTCATTATTTTTACAAATTTTTAATCCTTTCTGACACCAAACTTGTTTTTTGTTTTTTTATTTTTTTTCGTTAGTGGGTGACCAAATTGTTACCAAAGTTGACTATGGATTATGTAATATGACACAGCTCATTCTTTCCCACTGAAAAACACATTAATTTGGAACTTTTGCAAAGATCAAATAATTATCGGATTTAAATAAAATTTTCAGCCCTTATATATAAATGAATGAAATTATTTTTGAAATCATTATTTTTATAAAATCTTGGTAAAAAATATTTTTTTTTACATCTGTTACGTCTATGGCCATTCATATGATACACCACTATACATATATTGTTTAATATTTTGGCATATTTGTCAAGGAAATTTGAGTAATCGGCTGATTTTTAGTAATTGGTCATATCAGCATTTTGCCGATCACTCGGCGTCTGATGGTCAATTAATCGTTTTTTTTTATACTCACTCATCCGTTATATTTTTCTCGATATCACGGAAATGTAATCCCGGGTTTTTCCTGCTTGATCAGTTCTATTAAACACTTAAATTTAATTTTCATCGAAAGTAATAAAATTACCAATTCTCAAGCAATTATTCGGTGCACACCCAATTCTTTGACTTTTTACACACACACACACACACACACACACACACACACACACACACATATATATATATATATATATATAGAATAAGTAAAAGTCACTGGTGCCCCTGCAACAGGTGTTTACTTGTGCAACCAGACTGGCAACTGGGTCCCACCCATTCACAGTTAGATCAACCAAATGCAGACGACAATTCTATTCCTTCAGTTTCTTTTCTCGCACTTCCCGCCCGTGGAACTCGTCTCCATATTCTTGCTTTCCTGACGGCTACAACGTCCAGAAATGTATATGCAATATCAATACTTATCTCTTAACCACCTGACTCTAGTTCTTTCCACACCACCCTATATATCCTTTCCTTTCTTTCCATTTTTGCAACAGTCATCACACCTGTATTCTCGTCTTTCTTTTGCTCCTTTCTAACTGGTTCGTCTTTCTCTTCACTATCCACCTATCTAATCTTTTTACTCTGATGTAGCCCCCTTTTTACTCTTATTTAGCCCCCTGCACATCAGTGGCGTTACCGCCTTGATTCGGATGATATGATTAAAAAAAGTAAAGAAAAGGTAGGAAAAAAGTTTCTTTTATCATACATGTTTCATTTTGACAAGCTTCTTCAGAGATCTTTTTAAAGACGAATGATTTAGAAAAAAAATAAATTTTAGAAAATTCGAAAGAGAGTATATTAATGGAGGTTTGATTTCATTGGTCAGATACCTGTTACGTGTAATAAAGAAACAGATAAACATTTTGCAATGTAGAGAAAAAAGAAAGAATATGCCTATTTATACGTGCGTTCCACGTGTAATAAGAAGCAATATATGTTTATTTTAAATTTATTGTAGACAGCTGTCACCCCTCTGGTGCTTTCAAGATGGAACAGTGTGTGGACCGTGGTCACTATAAAAATAAAAAATAATAGCAGTCTGTGTTTTTTTTTTCGGGGTGTCATTGACATTCTGAGGAGATAGATTGCGTGCGTCAGTCGTTCACTTTGTCGAACTCTCTGCCTTCGGGCGGAGAGGAACCCAGACGAGGCTCCGCCGAAGGGTAGAGTCTCGTATTGGGGGAAAAGCAAACATGAATTTTTTGTCCGAGCTCGGTGTTCTCATTTAAATGGCCTTGTCCAGCATCTACCTCGTGCATCCGCTCATAAGGGGAGGTGATTGATACCTTCGGAGTGTCATCGACAATTAGTATCAGACCTTGTTCTCTGCGACTCTAACAAATTGACCTCTCCACTCTTCTGCTATTTGTTATTCTGACTTATGGTGTTTTATCATATAATAATTCTGCTTGTTCCTTCCCTAGTTAGTTATTTAGTTATTTAGTTCGTCCCTCCGTTACGCCACTGAAGAAAGATAACATTCTTTCTTTCCCCTCTATCTTTTTACTCTCCTCAGCCTTTCTCTCACCTTTGCCAAACGGAAGGGTAGTAAAGAGTGAGAGAGTAGGAGAAGAGAGCCTATAGCATTACCGTATCAGTAGCAGCTAATCTGGTGTTTGTAGCAATAATTGTGTGTGCATATCTGTGTGTACTATACAATATAGTAAAAACAAAAAAAAATTGTTGTCGTATCCCGCGACCTAATAACGAAATTTCTGGCCTTTACACCCTTGGCCATTACTCAGTTGGTCTTTTCTGTTTACAATGGACACAGCCATGATTTTTCAGTAATAAAAATTTTTTTCTCTTTCAAAATCTCTCACAAAATAGTGTACAGTATTTTGGTTATGGTCTGTGCCTACGCCGCTTAATATAATATAAGATTACAGTAAAGTAGCTTTTATGGACATTACTTTTATAGATATTTTGATAAAATTACACTCTGCGTTATCGTTATTTTATTATCCGGTACCTTTTTGTTTGAAGACGTTACTATCATTTGTAGTATGACAAAGTAAAATTTTTCCAGGAAATCATAATTATCCTTTCGTGGAAATTCCACGGGTTCCGATAGTTTGTATTAATATCTCTTAGCACGGATGTTGTACTGTAGATACTTAGTACACATATTCTGTTATCATCCTGCCACCTCAGCGATACAACAAAAGTTAAGTGTATGCAATTGAAAATAATTCATTCGTCAAGCCTATCTAATCTAAATTTAAACTTATTTATAAATGGAACTTTGTCTGTGCGTGTGTGTGTGTGCGTCTGTGTTTGTGTGTCCGTGTGTGTGTGTGTGTCTGTCTGTTACCTATAGACTCCGAAACGGCTGAACTGATTTTCTTGAAAATTTACACAGTTGTACTATAAGCATCTGCGAGTGTTCTTAGCTAGGTTTTGTGTCGAGGTACGCCCAATAAATATCGAAAATCGATAATCGAAAAAATTGCGTTATAGGAGTGGTCCGATTTTAATCAAATTTGATACACTCAGAGACAAAGACATAAGAAACAATATTCAGAAGTTTCAAGGTTGTAGTTCTTACAATAGTGCAGAAAATCGATAATATATATATATATATAAAAGGCAAGATGTTTGTGTGTGTGTCTGTTTATCTGTCTGTATGTCTTTTATACAAATCCATAATTTTTATCCGATTCTCACCAAACTTCACACAAATATTATTTAGGCTGAGTCTGAACTCCAGGACCATGGATTAGTTTTAAAGCTTTCATTACACCCGAGCAACGCCGGGCTATACTGCTAGTTTAAACTATAGACGAATTATGTGTGTTTATATCTTGGTAACGTTAGCTTGTGTATGAATGACAAAACGAAATGTTTTTTCCGTTCGAAATTATAGCATAATTATGTATACAGGTATCAAGCGGTGATGATTTACTTTTTTTAAAACAAAACGAGGGTATTTTTTTTTTAATCATATCACCCCGAGCAAGGTGGTAACGCCACTGATGTGCAGAGTCGTGTGTTTATGAGTTGTTAAAGTTAGAATGTACGTGAATAATAGAACAAAATATATTTTCGTTTAAAATTCTTGTGAAATAAATTATATCAGATTTCAACCCCTATATTCAGCTCGGGTCATGCAAACATGGATGGAAGTGTTGTAAGATTATTGAATAACTCCTCCCTAATTTTGAAAATGTTTGGATGTTTGAAAATTCCAGTTTGTGCGTTTTAAAAACGGAAAACTTAGTTATTGCGAATCGCTTGAAGATACCGAAATGTTGAAACCTAGGTTGCGAAAATAACTCATTTCCAAATGAAATATAGTTCTATAATATAAATGTATTGGACACTTTTTGATACAATCGTGTACTGGCCTAACTTATAACTAAAAACTAATTTGCGTGACGTGTTTCGTTCTATAGTATTTTATTAAACTAAAGAAATGTTTACGATGATGTAACTAGATATGTGAACAAAACAAAGTTGTTTTGAGATATAAATATTTATATATAGTAAAGTTTTGTAATTTGCTTGAAGCATTGTGTAAAATAGTTATATGGGTTATGTCTTGAAGGCTGTCACAATGCGTTGAGTAAAATAAAGGAAGGTAAAGAAGTGTTTAGGTATTACCTATTTATTAAACTGTCAGATCACACTAAGATAAACCACACATACAAGCAGACTGATATCACCTGACCAAAAAGGCCCCAACTAGACTACACGCGCACGCGCGTACACACACACCCATACAGCAGTAGCAGCAGCAGACAGACAGCCAGCCAGAAATAGCCATTCTTTAAAAGGCCAGGAACACACTCAGACAGACAAAAGCTTCTCTGCCATTCTGAGGATGAGATTTTGATCTCGAAATATTAATGTTTAATAAATAGGTAATACCCAAAAACTTCTTATTTTATTTTACTAAACGCATTGTGACAGCATTCAAGACATAACCCATATAAATTTATATATATCTTTCTTTCATATTCCCATCCTTTTTTCTTTCTCTTGCTATTATTTTTTTCTGATAATTTTGATTTCCCATTTTGTTTCATTATTGTGTGTATATATGTTCTTTTTGTAAGTTTATTTATGTTGATTTATTTTGTGGATATCTATCCCTATCCACTTTTGTGTGTATGTGTATATATTCTCTCCTATTTTTTTGTGTGTGCATTTTTGTGATTTGATGCATGTATTCTTTAAACCGTGTGTTTGTATTGTGTATATGTGTGATTTGATTTGTGTATTCTTAAATTTATGACGCCTCCGTCTAAAATGATACAATGCTCACTTCCCCTCTCTTAAAAACCGTTTTTAGAATATTCTGAATCAAGTTAACATTTATTTATTTTTCAACGGTCTGAAAGAAGTAGATTGTAATTTTTTTTACAACTGCCGAAATAAATTCTGGATACATAACCGTTCAATTGTGTGTTGTGTTTCCCTCTTAATATTTCATATTGCTCTGGATAATATCCTTTGAGCTCTCTATTTTTATCTATTGAATATTTTATTTTAATTAGATAAAATCTTTCGGATTATCATCTCCGTTTTTACTGGTTTAACATTCTCTCTTTTCTCTCCCCCCCCTCTCTCTCTCTCTCTCTCTCTCTCTATATATATATATATATATATATATATATATATTGATTGATTGTTTAATTACTTAGTTTCTGGTCATAATAAAATTAGACCAATGCACATTTGTATTAAAAAGTGTTCAATACAATTATATTGTAGAACTTTGAATATTCTTCATTTGTAAACGAGTTGTTACACGACCTAGTTATTTACCCAGTCGTGTCTTATCGCCTAAAGACACCAAATGATAGAAAAATAGGTCGCGTCATAAGCCTTTTACAAATGAAGAATATATATATATATATATATATATATTCCATTTGTAAACAAGTTATTACACGACCTAGGTTTCTACCATGAGTGATGTCATCAGGCGATTTTCGATAACTGATTTTACCGTTTACCGATTTATTTTTTTTTTTTTAAGAATGCTCACGTAACGGTGTTTTTTTTGTTTTGTTTTTTAACGCTCACGTGGCAGGGAATTTTTGAAGGCACAATATCCAAAATTACAAGAAGTTATAACGTTTTCTCGTCCATGGTTGTATGAACCTAATAGATATTTTTTGGTATGGTTACACTTAGTCATAATTTTCGTTCTGTCATTGAATAGTTCGTTTTTGTTTGGGAATAGCATAATCTCTATCTTTTCTTCCTGGCACAGTCTACATATTTTGCCACCTTTGTAAGGCTTGGTTGTTTTTACTATACTCCACGTTATGTTTGGGTCTTTTCCATATTTTGATTTTAATTTCCAGACGTGGCTAGCCAATTTTTTAAGGTTTTCTATTTTGAATTTAAAGATCAGCAGGTGCCAGTGATTGATTTTGATGTAATTAATTTATGTGCTCGTTGGAATGCTACTATTATTAGACTTACGTTATTTTTTTCTTTTTATATCCGTGTGTACATCTGTGTGTGTGTGTTTGTGCATGCATGCGTGTGTGTGTGTGTGTGTGTGTGCTTGTGCATGCGTGTGTGTGTGTGTGTATATGTATGTATTCGCATGTACATGTGTATAAATGCTTATGAGTAAAATGTCGCGGTTATTTCTCCTTCTCATCATTTTCTTGCCTCCTTACACTCCCTCACCATTCCTTTGCCTTTTCTTTCTCTTCATGGCTCTTAGTGCCAAAGTTCATGTAACAATGTCATTTCCGGTATCACAGACAGAATTGTTTGTTTAGTTGTTTTTAGGGCAATTCATTTTCTCCAATATTTGACGGTCTTCCCAAATTAATGTTATATGGGAAACACACACACACACACACACACACACACACACACACACACACACACACACACACACACACACACACACACACATTAATAAAGTAATTTTTATCTGACATCTAAATTATGAAAGGCAACTGTATTTTTGTTATAAGACTATATATATATATATATATATATATATATATGTATATGTATATATATGTATGTATATGTATATGTTATTTATTCAGAAATTATAACATGGATATGTTATAATATCACTACAAAAGTAGCTATTTTGTTTCGACACTTCTTGTGTCATGTCAAGTGATGTGTTTTATTTTAAATTGAATGGTTTTAAAAGGTTAAAAATAAGCAAAACCCATTTAGTCAAGGAGGTATTATTTTTTAACCTTTTAAAACCATTCAATTTAAAATAAACCACATGACTTGACAAGACACAAGAAGTGTCGAAACAAAATAGCTACTTTTGTAGTGATATTATAACATATCAATGTTATAATTTATTAATAAATATTATTATTATTATTAGCTCTACTTTGTATTGAGCACTTTTTTAAAAATAGTGTTTCTTTGGATGGGGAATATTATTCCACCCATACTTGTGTATATATATATATACATACAAAGATTTGCTAAAAACGAACATAAATGGCATCAAAGAAAGCAACAAGGGAGAAAAGGTTTAATTAACGAAGAATATTACTGGTCTCTGAAAAATTGTTGAAAAAATTTGCAACAGCTATTTAATGTAACTAGAGCTACGATATTCTAAAACAGATTGTAGCTAAGTAGTATATTTCTTGAAGAATACCTGATAAACAACATTAAAAAAATTAGAAAAATGAACATTTCAGTCGTTCCAGTCATTATATGAGAACCAAGTTATGTTCAGCATTAAATTAGTAAACAGATAATTGCATTAGTTGAATCGATGTTTCGAGTTCAATGTCTTAAATTTTCCAGATATGGTTTTAGGAAGGGCATGCCACCCATTCTCTGTGTCTCTACTTCTTACACTTGACAACTTCATCGAGGAATTAGCATCGCTGAACTGACACATGTAGAAAAGAAACAAAAAATATCGTTTTAGACAAAATGACATAGATACTGAAAAGTTAAATGTCAGAGAAGCGGTTTTTATTAGTTAGTAGATCTTTGAATAATGAAGGATGATTTCGAATTAAAGACAAAACGGAAAACCTTGTGCTGAAATATGCAAGCTAAAGATAGAACCATTTAACGTGCAATATTGTTAAAAGAATGGATGAGAGAAAGAAAGAAGCTTAGAAAAAGAAAGAAAAAATAAGATAGGAAGGAATTAATAAACGAGACGAAAGGAAAGAATCTGATAAAAAAAATGAAAGAAAGACAGAATAATAAAAAATAAAAAATAAAACGAAAGAGTGAAGGAAATAAGAACCCAAAAGAAAGAAAGAAAGAAAGAAAGAAAGAAAGAAAGAAAGAAAAAAGAAAAATATATAGAAGAAAAATAGAAATGAAAAAGCAGAGGTTACAAAAAGAAAGAAAAATAATGATGTTAAAAAGAATGCTGGAAGGAGAGAGAAAGAAAGAAAGAAAGATCTATAGAAGACAAATAGAAATCAGAGAAGCAGAGGTTAAGAAAAAAGAAAGAAAAATGAAGCTGTTAAAATGAAAGCGAGAAGGAGTAGAAAAAATCGAAATAGAAAGAAATAAATATTAAAAAATTCTATGAGAAAAAAAGAAAAGGCTGAGAAAGAAAGGAAGAAAGAAAGAAAGAAAGAAAGGTGAGAAAAGAAAAGAGAAAAGTATGGAGAGAAAGGAGAAGAAAGAAAGAAAGAAAGAAAGAAAGAAAGAAAAAAGAATGAAAGAAAGAAGAAGGTGAGAATAGAAAATAGAAAAGAATGGAGAGAAAGGAGAAGAAAGAAAGAAAAAGAAAGAAAGAAAGAAGAAGGTGAGAAAAGAAAAGAGAAAAGAATGGAGAGAAAGGAGACGAAAGAAAGAAAGAAAGAAAGAAGGAAAAATGAAGATATAGCAAAAAAAAGAAGGAAACAGAAAGCAGAGGTTAAGAAAAAAGAAAGAAAAATAATGATGTTAAAACAAAAGAGAAAAGGAAAATACGAAATAGAAAGAAAGAAAGAAAGAAAGAAATATATAAGAAATTATATGAGAAAAAAGAAAAGGCTTAGAAAGAAAGAAAGAAAGAAGGATGCTTAACAGGATGTTTAAGAAAAACGGCACACCAACGTCTCTATAGGTGATTTAATACTGAAATCTGAATATTTTGTACGCATTTTTAGATAATAATGGTTTAGTGACACAAGTCTTACAAATTAACTCATAGAGGGGGGTGAGAAGAGGCAGATTCAGACGCTTTCTCAGGATATTGCGCATTAATGAACATAACGAATCCAACTGAATTAGAACCCGACTCTCCGATTAACAAATTCCGAGACATTACCCATTACGCCACCCACACATCAAAGCCTACAGCACCTGGTATTCTCAAGCGAACATCCATCCAGTTGGTGATCAAGGTCGACGTTGTTTAATTTCTGAGATCGTGTGGGAAGGAACAATAACTATACGAAATAGGAGAAGGAAAGAAAGTAAAAATGATAAGAAAAAAGAACAAATCAACAAGAAAAAGTGCCAGTACTTACATTGTTCGAACTATTGTCTTCATCTTTCTTGCCATTTGTACGACGTTTCGGCCGTTATACACTCCGGCCTTCTTCAGGTGCTAGGAATTTCGAACCGAACCCTTTATTACAATCACTGAAGTATATGAACTACATTCCTTGCGTAGTAGCGCCTCTTCTGGCAGTCATGAGTTATCTCCCTCACAAGCTGTAAATTACTTGTTCACCTCTACTGTATTGCACTCACAACTCTTTGGGTCAAGTCACAGGAACTAACCAAAGTCTATATCCACTAGGCCATGCGTCCTTAAGGATACAGCAGCGGTGAATAAGTAACTTCCAGAGTTGAAGATAACTCATGACTACCAGAAGAGGCGCTACTACGCAAGGAATGAAATTCATGTACTCCAGTGATTGTAATAAATGGTTCGGTTCGAAATTCCTAGCATCTGAAGAAGGTCGGAGCGTACAATGGCCGAAACGTCTTACAAATGGCAACAAAGATGAGGACAATAGTTCGAATAATGTAAATACTGTAAAGACTATCTCATCTATAGATAGACACATACTAAAAAAAAATCGTGTGTCAGAAATTAAAAGAGGAATGAAAAATGAATGTGTCAAATAAGAACGAATGAGTGAATGAAAAACTGATGAAAGATAAAAGGGAATGAAACCATCCATCAGGGCTTACAAGAACAATCCATTATGTTACAGAGAAGAACGAATGAAAAGGTTGGAAGTTTTGGACTTTTTGGTACTTCCATGTATACATGGCTGATACCCATTTTATGATTCACCAATAGAAGGCTTAACCAATCAGGAAGCTCAAAATATTCAATGTGACGTGTACAAAAGGTGGCCATATTTTTCCGAGTATTGAAGATCTAGTCCAGTTCAGGAGAGTGTCTGATTCGGTGTATGAACCTTTGCCGTTGTTTCATTGAACAGATTACGTGCTGCGAGGATACTCTATATAAACTATGACGGAGATGTTCAAACAGATGCCAAAGGATACTCTATATCCATGAACGTCACTGGAATGAAAAATATATCTCGTAAGAGTTTACAACATCGTGACACGTGTATTAAGGGGAAAATAGTGAGATTTAGAAATAGCGATCAAATCCCCAAAACAACATTTACTTTCAGGAAGCAACCAGTAATTTTTAAAAAATGATATTAAGAAAAGACAGGGAAGAACATTCAGAAAAAGATATTGCATAAAACAAATATAAAATAAAGAAGAATAATTTAAAAGTCGTTAGGAAGTAAAAAAAATGAAGGAAGGAAGGAAGAAACAGACGAACCAACGGATAGAAAGACAAACGAAGAAGCAAAATAATGAAAGAAAACGAAAAAAAAAATGTTAAGATTAAAACAAAAAAAACACATAAGAGCCACTACACCTGGTTTCGCCAGACGCACATGCGTTGAAAACCCTATTAACATTAGCGACCCCTTTTCAAATTTTGGGTACGCCTAAAAAGAAACCCAGACCATGCGTATCAAACATTTCAAGAGACTAATCCTTTTCTTTTTCTTTACAGAGTCACGGACGAAGAAAGGCATGAATTTCTTGCGCACCCCCGACACATTCAAGAGGTAGACTCGACACTCTATCATTTTTTCACCCACCAAATGATTAAGTTTAACGGTATCTATTGCTTCATTTTATACGAAGACGGTCATTAAAACCTTCCTTAAATGTACACACTTATTCAGGAATCTATTTTACCTCGTCCTTCTCTAATAAACACCGTAGGTTCTATGCTAGTAGTTTCTTTTCTCTCGCACTTCTTTGGAACTCTCTTCCAGCTTCTTGTTTTCCTTTTAACTACGATCTTCAAAAATTTGAATGCAATGTCAGTCATCATCTTAACCTAAATAATAACTTAAGCAACCACAGGTACTTTACGAACAGACAGCGAAGTAAAGTTACCATGAAAATAAATGCAATCGGCCATATGTAGGTCAAAATAGAGACATTTTAAAAACTAACTCAGAAAAAGGAAATGGGATTATTATTATTATTATTATTATTATTATTATTAAAAATACATACAACGAATAAATAACAATATGATATGAACGTTAATGAGAAAAATGATAAATATAAAAGTATTTCCGAAATAAAAAAAAAATTGGCGGACCTGAACGAGACTACCGCCACCTTTAAATTTGTTGTTTTTGATATTTTTTGACTATTTTCAGCGCAGTGTTATCGATTATTACAAAACGTTTTAGATTATCAAAAACACTTTTGGAAAAATGTCACTATTTAAACAATTTTCGGGGTGGGCGCTCATTTTCTTATACAACGTTATAGTAAATCGATCCTCCATTTTCGAACCACTCGCGTTGGAGTCGCTTTTTTTTTTTTTTTTTTTGAGTTCTTCCTACTCTTTTTTCTTTTAACAAACAAAAAAGTTAATTGCACACAGCATGCAATGTCTATAAAGGCATGTTCAAACTTCAAAACAGATAAAGTTTGCTGAAGATGTTCCAAATGCAAGAAAAGTATGTCGATTAAGAAATGGACATTTTTCGATAATTTAAAAAAAAATGAAATTCATGAAAAAAAAAAATGATAAATATAAAAGTATTTCCGAAATAAAAAAATTCAATATCTCGATTAGAAATACTCTACCCCCCATTAGCATGGATCAGGCTAGTCTCCCTGAAAGAAAAACACTGCGTCTCTTCGGCTTAACTCTCACAACAGACCTCAAGTGGAATGACTTTATAGAATTCATAGCTAAATCCGCTGCTAAGAAGGTCGGTTCTCTGTGTAGGGCCAGGAAATTTTTCCCGTCTGAAACAATCCTGCACATATATAAATCTACCATATGCCCGTGCATTGAATACTGCTGCCATATCTGGTCAGGTGCTCCTGCTATCCACCTAGGTGTCCTTGACAAAATCAAACGGAGAATCTGTAATGTGATCGATCCCGACTTGGCAGCTCAGATACAGAAGCAGGTTGATGTCAAATGTCAAACCACACTGATGAGCTGCGAAACAGGTTTGTATTTGGATGATATATATATATATATATATATATATATATATATATATATATATATATATATATATATGCGGAAAGGTTATTTGACCAAAATGTCTCCAAGCCCACAAAACTAGTTACTTGGTCAGATTTTGGGAACGAAATCTTGTCTGTTGAGAATTTTTCAACACACACACACACACACATATATATATATATATATATATATATATATATGGGGGTATAATCTCTCTTTTTTGCTCAATTTGAACTGTTCACAGATTGAAGCGTTAAATATAATTTTCATAAAAAATGATAAACAGTTGATCAATGTCTACAAAATGAAAGAAACTGAGGAAATGAGAGATGTACATGTTAAACAAAATCAGATATGCCAGTCCCTGTGGAGAAATATGTAAGGAGTGTTTATCGCCCGTTTAATTTCAGCGTTAGATATGGAAGCTCTTAATGGCCATTATTCATATGTCATTATCTAACTCTTCACTTACTTCCTACTAGTTCTCACAATTTATTAATTAGACCCTGCTGGCAACAAGCTGTCTCTCTCTCTTTCTCTATCTGTCTTTCTATCACTCTCTCTTTCTTTCTATGTCTCTGACTCTCTCTCTCTCTCTCTCTCTCTTTCTCTCTCTATATATATAATTTATTTTTACTCGATACTCGTATTTGAGCAGATATTCTGTTCTTAATTAAAGAGTATATTTATATTATATATATAACTCTATATACCCGCCTGAATATTTCTGATAAATTTTGTTAAGAAAATATATGCCATTCGACAGGATTCGAACCTGCGACCGCTAATATCTAACTTAATACGATTATCGATTAAAAATAATGTTCAAACAAATAAATTAAATATGTCGATTGTTAATTCATTTCGTTAATCTCCGGAATTTACCGTAACACACACACACACACACACACACACACACACACACACACATATATATATATATATATATAGACAAGAACTATTTTATCTTTTATGAGGCATCAAAATAAATTTTAAAATCACCCCTGTCCTAACACTTTTGCGCACTACCGGTAGTGTGCAAAAGTATTAGGACAGGGGGTGATTTTCCTAAAAGCCGCACTGAAATTCAATTACAGGGTGAAAAGCCAAACCTCTGTAAGAATTATTTAACTAAAAATAAAGAGAAAGGAAGCCTTCGAAATTTTAATTGGCCCCCACAAACCCCGGATCTCAATCCTATTGAACATCTTTGAGATATTTTTGGATAAAAAAAATTGATAAATCTAATGTTGCTTCGCAAGACACACTTTGGGAACAAATACAAGGAAATGTCATTAGATGCATTAAAGAAGCTTGTAATGTCAATGCCTGACAGAATGAAGGCTGTGATCAAAGCAAAAGGCTATTATACTAAATATTAAATTTATTTTGCAACAAGTATTTTTCTTGTTAAAGCATTTGCTGAGTAAAACAAATAAAATGACTAATTAAATTGTTTATTTTCTGTCAATATGCCTCATAAAAGATAAGATTTTTCTTGTCCTAATAATTTTGCACAGTACTGCATATATATATATATATATATATATATATATATATATATATATATATACTAGTATAATAGCCCGGCGTTGCTCGGGTGCAATGAAAGCTTTAAAACTAATCCATGGTCCTGGAGCTCAGACTTTGGACGTTCACACGAAAGACTAAAAAGCAATAGTTGCTTCCAGTTACAGCGAAACCGTAGACTGAAAGAAAAATGAATGGATGTAAGTCAAATTTTGATTTCCTGGTACCGATATCAAATAAGTTTTTAAACTGAAATTTGAAGGCTAAATAAGTCCTCTGAGTAAATGGTATCATGGCTGAGACTAAGAACTACAATTATACCTACTTAGAGCCAAACCTGAAGCAAAAACTAGAATGAAAGGGCTGAAAAAATACAGACATACAGGAAGATAAACAGACACACACACAAACATCTTACCTTTTGTATATATATTATCGATTTTCTGCACTATTGTAAGAACTGCAACCTTGAAACTTCTGAATATCGTTTCTTATGTCTTTGTCTATGAGTGTATCAAATTTGATTAAAATCGGACGACTCATTCTATAACCCGATTTTTTCGATTATCGATTTTTAACATTTATCGGGGTACCTCTACACAAAACCTAGCTAAGAACACTCGCAGAGGTGTATAGTACAATTGTGTAAATTTTCAAGAAAATCGGTTCAGCTGTTTCGGAGTCTATAGGTAACGGACACACCCACACAGACAAACACACAGTTTCCTTCAAATTAAAATTATTGTACATGTATACGATGTTCCTACATAGGATAAGTATATATATATATATATATATATATATATATATATATATATATATATATATGCGGTGTATACATACGCCAGTCTCCGAGAGAATTAAATTAATTACTAAGGAGTAATCGCAAAAGTGGTAATTGTTTTTAAAATTTTCCTCTCTCTCTCTTTCTCTTTCTCTTTTTTCTTTCTTTCTCTCTCTCTCTCTCATATATATATATATATATATATATATATATATATATATATATATAAGTTATCGCACTATTGAGTGCGGGTGTAAATAAAACAGAGGATGATGTCATAAAACAGATTTTTGAAATTATTTATTAATAAATCAACATTATTTTCCTTACCGTTATCACAACACTACTCCCCTGAATGTGTGTATACATACATACATACATACATGCATACACACACACACACACACACACACACACACACATATATATATACACACGCATGCGCACACACACACACACACACACACACACACATATATATATATATACATAGAAAGAGAGAAAGATATGCATATATATATATATATATATATAGAGAGAGAGAGAGAGTGAAAGAGAGAGAGAGAGCAATACGGAATTTTTTTTTAATAATTTCACCCCAAACAAGGCTGTTTTGCTGCCACTGTTGCGCAGGGGGTTATGTAGGGAAAAGTGATGAGAAAGAGGGTTTAGTTATAGGGGATGTCAAGAGGAGGGTAATAGACGGTGAGAATACCACTGTAATGGGGGTGGAGTGGATGGAGGAAAGAGCTTCAGAGAAAGGATGCGAGCTAGTGAGGCATATAGGAGATGTCTATTGACATCTTTACAACACACCTAAACACACAATCGGAAACAATCGGATATCTAGTCACACTGATGAGCTGCGCTACGGCGAAACAGTCAGTCTTGCATGTGGATGACTAAGTATATATATATATATATATATATATATATATATATAGACTGATAGATATGATTGATGTTATATAAAGCACCTAAACTTCAAAGTTTTGCAGATAAACATTTTTATAATTATTTAGTCCACTCGTCAGAAGATTTCAGCAATTAACTCGTTTTAGTTATCTCTATACTAAGTTAAATATTAATTTATGCGCAAGTTATTGGTGTTGGGTTGCTTCTGAGTTTGTGTGTATGTAATTGTTTGAGATTGTGTGGGTTTGTGTACGTAGGTGCGTGTGTATATGTGCGTATAGTTTGAATTTCGTGATCATATATAAACCATATGTGTGGTTATATGTGTGCGTGTTTGTCCGCGAGTTTGTGTGTACGCAATTGCGTGTGTGTATGTGTGTAAGTTTCGAATGTCATATATATATATATATATATATATATATAGTAGAAATATTGATTCATCGTTTAATTACTTAGTTTTTGGTCATAATAAAATTAGACCAGTACACAGATGTATTAAAAAGTGTTCTGTACAATTGTAGAACTTTTTAATATTTTTCCATTTGTAAACGAGTTATTACGTGACCTAGGTTTCTACCATGTGGTGCCTTCGGGCGATTTGCAATAACTGATTTTACCGGTTTTTTTTTTTTTTTTTAAGAACGCTCTCGTAACGGTGATTTTTTTAACGCACACGTAACGGGGGATTTTTGAACGCACAATTTTTAATATTAGAAGAAATTATAACGTTTTCATCCATGGTTGTATGAACCTAATAGTATTTTATGGTATGGTTATACTGAGTCATAATTTATGATTTTTCATTCAATAATTTATTTTTGTTTAGGAATAACATAATCACTAACTTTTCTTCCTGGCACAGTCTACATATTTTGCCACCGTTGTAAGGCTTGGCTGTTTTCACTATACTCCACGTTATGTCTGAGTCTTTTCCATATGTTAATTTCAACTTCCATACCTGGCTCGTCAACTTTGTACAATTTTTTAAGCTTTCTATTTTAAATGTAGACCTGTGATTGAATCATCTGGTCTTAAAAGTATCTTTGGCTGATCCCAAATATGTTTTGTTTTGAACATTTAAGTCATGTAATTTTGTGCGTTGTGGTACAGTGGATATCGACTCGGAACGAGAAACCGGGGAGCCTAGTTCGAATTCCAGTTGAATCCATTGTATTCACTGACGCACAAATACCCTTGGGAAAGGTATTAATCTGTCTCTTCCTTCCAGTTATGGGTTAAATAGCAGGATATATTGGGTTCTATAGCCTTGGTAGGCAACCAGTCTACCGCAGAAATCAATGGCAACCTACTGCGGGATAATCTCCTGCCCAGTCAGTCATGTCTCTTTCGAGACATGATCGCCCAAGCGTGTATCACGTATGGCACTTTAACTGACTGACTTTTGCTTTGTAAATGACTTCTTTTGTATTACAAAGTCCTTGAAGTGGGCATTTATTTTTGTTTCTACAATAGCATTCGTTATTAGTGATCTTTTTTGTACAATGCTATTTAAATTACTGGCGTTTTGTTTCTTTATGAAATTTTCTAAATTGCTAGTACAGCTATAAATTCGATATAGTAGAAATATAGTTAGATAGTTTTTGGTCATAATAAAATTAGACCAGTACACAGATGTATTAAAGTGTTCTGTACAATTATATATTTTAGAACCTTTTTATATTTTTCATTTCGAATTGATTATTTCTGTAACATAGTTTTCAACCTTTTGGAATTTTTAGAAGATTTATAATAACGGATTTTTCCGTTTTTCAAGACACCTTTCGTAGACTGCAAAAACAGATGGAACAATCATAAATCTACATTTAAACTGTAAAACTTCAAAAATTGTATCAAACTGGCCAGCAACGTGTGGAAATTAAAACTGAAAAATGAAAAAGACCCTGATATAATTTGGAATATAGTGAAAATAGTCAAACCATACAACGGTGGCGATGTATGCTGATTGTTGCAGGAGTAAAAGTGAGCCTTATGTTATCCCCAGAACAAAAATATTACTAAATGAAAGATAAGAAATAATATCCAGATGTAGTTACAACTATAAATACATACTTGGATTGTACAAACATGGATGAAAATGTTGTACGATCCTTGAATCCTCCCTAATTTTGAGAATTTTCGGTAGTTTAAAAATTCTAGTAGCGTGTTTGTAAAAAATCCCTGTTGTACACTTGAAATATATATACATATATATTGTTATGTCGTGAGTAAGAATAAATAACTCAACAACAGGAATAGGTTAAGTGTTGTATTCCGTGAAAATAGTATTTACAAAGGTTATAAGTATCCAATACAAGAATAGATGTTAATCGTCTCAATCGTCGTAAGACGTAATATGAGCAATGGGTACTTCCGGGTCGTCACCGGAAGTCTACGACTGACTTGTCGATCGGCTGCTCGGCACACTCTCCAACGTAGATGCCACCATTACTTTACATAGTAATGTAATAGTCCATTATAGACGAATAGGCGCGGGCGTTCCAACATATATATATATATATATATATATATATATATATATATATATATATATATATGTTTGTGTGTTTAGGCAGCAAATTTTCTTTTAAACATGTCAGATTAAATAAATTACAAACACTATGTTTTCATATTTTTGATAAAATCCGTTCATACACATGGATAATCGCGTATTACAATCAAAAGATGTCAGAAATGAGCTGTAACGTTGACAGATGTTATTTTTATTCATTTCTTAAGGTACCCAAGTACTTTAAACCTCTTTCGGAGATAATCTTCAGAGGTGTTAGTTATGGTAACAAATGTAACCGGAAAACTGTGTTGCTAAAAATTAATGTACATTTTTTTCCTGCTTCAGATATAACGTTTGACAATTTGCTAGCGTTAATTAGAACGTGGAATTATCCAAAATGGATTTTTTAAATATGTTGTAATGTCATGGTCATGCATGTGTTAAATCATGAAAAACTGTTCTTTTTACAAACATTTTAAAGCATTTCTACAATATTCATAGCTGATTCTATTAATTGACAGCTTAAATGTTTTAATGAATATTGTCTTGAGAATCTGTATTAAAATTAAGCAACATAGTGTTTTCAATTTATTTGATCTCTCTCTCTCTCTCTATATATATATATATATATATATCTCACATACACAAACACACACACACACACACACACACACACACACACATATATATATATATATATATATACATATATAATTTAGAACATTCTACAATTTCATGGATAATACATATTTCGCAGCCAAAACCTGCCGCTCATCAGACCCAAATGATAAAACAGTTAATATTCAAAATCATCCACGTGCCCATATCGAGAATAGACATTTGCAACGGTAATCTAATCCGATATATATATATATATCGGATTAGTGTAGAGAAGTTTGTCACTCAACTGAGCAGAGTCATGACGACTTCAAAGTTTTGTGAAGGCCCCATTAACTTCATTGCAATTTCGCGGCAAAGTACTTGGAACGTTTCACCTTCTTTATCGGATGTGTTATTATAATATAGGATCTTCTCCTTCTTTTATGTGCTGTACCCCTTCAGAACGTAAGCGATCATAGCCCTCTATATCTTTCTGTTAATATATTTTGTCTTCTTATTTCCCCCAAAACCTGCTATCGATCCATTTGCTAAAACGTATCAAGTATGTTACGGAATGATTCCCCTGTCACTCTTTCACTTTTCCTTCTTTGTCTGTATCAGATTTTTCAAACCCTTCTTCCACATCACAGACACACACACACGCACACACACACACACACACACACACACACACACACATATATATATATATATATATATATATATATATATATATATATATATATAAACTTATTTATAAATGGAACTTCGAAAGTGTGTGTGTCTGTCCCTAATCTACAGATTCTGAAACGGCTGAACTGATTTTCTTGAAAATGTACACAGTTGTACTACAAGCGTCTGCGAGTGTTCTTAGCTAGATATTGTGTAGAGGTACCCCCGATAAATATCGAAAATCGATAATCGAAAAAATCGGGTTATAGAATTTGTCTGATTGTAATCAAATCTAAGACAATCATAGACAAAGACATAAGAAACGATATTCAGAAGTTTTATGGTTGCAGATCTTACAATAGTACAGAAAATCGATAATATATATATATATATATATATAAGGCAAGATGTTTGTGTGTGTGTCTGTTGATCTGCCTGTATATCTGTATTTTTTCAGCCCTTTTATTTTAGTTTCTGCTTCGGGTTTGGCTCTAAGTAGGTATAATTGTAGTTCTTAGTCTCAGCCATGATACCATTTACTCACAGGACTTATTTAGCATTCAAAATTCAGTTTACGACGAAAAAACCTATTTGATATCGATACCAGGAAATAAAAAATTTGACTTACATCCATTCATTTTTCTTTCAGTCTACGGTTTCGCTTTAACTGGAAACAACTATTGCTTTTCAGTCTTTCGTGCCAATGTCCAAAGAGTCTGAGTTCCAGGACCATGGATTAGTTTTAAAGCTTTCATTGCACCCGAGCAACGCCAGGCTCCTGGGTAAAAAAGCAATCGGAGTCTAACCGTACTGATGAGCTGTGATACAGCGAAACAGATCTGTCTGCGGATGACAATATATATATATATATATATATATATATATATATATATATATATATATATTCCTGTATATGCATATAAGTGGACACTGAAATCAAGACCAAGAGACAACAAAAAACAATCTTCAAGCCATATGCGTTGTACTTTTTCCCGACTCTTTAGGTCAGTAATCATTGTGGGTAGACCATTGTATTATTCTGGTGGATATTTTGGTGGGCAGTAACGGTAATATTTCCAAATATTCTGGGGCTACTGCCTGGGAATATCTGTGGATTCGAATGCCGGGTTGGCTGTGTATATTCTTGTTTGTTAACCTTCTTTTATAACATACGCTCTATCTATATATTGATAATTTTAACCCATAAATATAACATATGTTAAAAGCATATTTCATCATATATATATATATATATATATATATATATGATAAAATATACATATATATGATGAAATATATATGTATATATATATATATATATATGTGTGTGTGTGTGTGTGTGTGTGTGTGTGTGTGTGTTTAATTTTGTTATCATAATGGTTTATATCACTACAGAAAAAATTTATGTTTCAGAATATTATTGTTCTTCTTCGGGTTATATTTTAATATCTAATGATGAAAATGATTTATTTTACAAAATATAAAATGAATTGATGGTTATTCAGAAAGCTTAGGAGGGATGGTTGGAGAAATTCAAACAGTATGCTTATGGGTGTATCAGAATTACTAAATCAAAAATGAGAAGTAGGTTGAACTATGAAGTTGAACATTTAGGTCGCATGAAGGAAATTGATGACAATTCTTATTTATCAGATACATACTAAGAACATATATTATTCAAATGTGTAGACATTGGTTATTGACAGCAAGTCAGATTTTAGGATTTTAATTGAATTTTTACACCTACTGTATTTATTAAAGGAGTTAAATTGTTTAGGTTAATTAAAAGTAATTATGGTATACTATTTGAGTTATGAAAACTAAGTATTGCATAATAAGTATTGCAAATAAGTATTTAATAAGTTATTAAATTTGATAGATAATTATTATATAATGTTAGAGCATAAATTATAAATAAACATTATAGTTAATTACATTTTAAAGTGAAATATTTACGGTATTTACATAATACTGTCAATGCATTTCTATGGTTTAGTAGTACTTTATTTTTAGGAAACGTCATAATATTAAAATTTCCATTTAGTCACAGAAGCAAATGTCATAGAATGATTTAAAGATTCCTGTTTTCTTTTTCAGAATTTTCCATTTTATTTTGGGAGTTTTATTTGTTCCTTTAAACTGCCAAAAATACGCAGAAAGAGATGTACCGGAAAATGACGTGTCTTACCACTCGACCACAGAAGATCACATGATTTAGAAAGGTTGAATTAGGCCATACAGGCTATGAGATCTTCTGTAGTCGAGTGGAAAGACACGTCAGTTCTAATGGCGGCGTCTCCTCGGTATATGAAATTTTCAGGTTCGAATCCTACCGAAATGTTTCTAACAAGATTTCTCGAATATTCAGACCGGTGGATTTAAATGTACTGTTTAATTATAGGAAAAACAGACTTCCGACTCAAATACGAGTATCCATAAAAATAATGTTCAAACAAATAGATTTAAATAAATAGATTGCTTTATACCATTTCGTAAGTTTCCGCAAATTTTCCTTATATATATATATATATATATATATATATATATATATATATATATATATATATAAGGATTATATTATATATATATATATATATATATATATATATATATATATATAAGGAAATTATTGAAAATCGCCTGAAGACGCCACTCATGGTACAAACCTAGGTCGAGTAATAACTCGTTTACAAATGAAATATATTAAAAAGTTCTACAATATAATTGTATTGAACACTTATTAATACAAATGTGCTCTGGTCTAATTTTATTACGACCAAAAACTAAGTAATTAAACAATCCATCAGTCAATATATATATATTCTATAATTTTCGACTTTCCAGGCGTTTTCAGTCTCTTCCCAGGCCATTTTCAAGAATGCTATTTTTCCGCTGTTTTTTCATGTTCTTAAGGTTTCATGTAATGTAATGTTTTTCTGTTTTTCGTGGGTTTTTTGTTTGTTTTTTGAAAAAGAGAGTTCTTTAAATCTGCCACGTGAATTAATAAAATCTTTCTTGTCGGTCGTTTTTAACAAAATACACGCACACACATACACACACGCATATATATATATATATATATATATATACTTTGTTAAATATAACAGACAATGAATATTTATGATGTTTAATCATGAGCCGTTCTAAACATCGTATTTTGGCTTTAATTTTAGGTGAAAATAAAGACAAAATTTGTCCAACATTTGGATATTTAATTCTAGGCTTTCGACTCACATGAGCAATATATATATATATATATATATATATATATATATATATAGAGAGAGAGAGAGAGAGAGAGAGAGAGAGACAGACAGACAGACCGACAGACAGACAGACACACAGAAAGAGAGACAGTGAGACAGAGAGAGAGAGAAAGAGAGAAAGTTAGCTAGATAGATATTAGCTTATTACTTATAAACTCTGTACGGACGCATTTGGCTGTTGTGGTTGTTTTAATCTTTTTTTGAATAAACCTAAGGAACACACACACACACACACACACACACACACACAGAGACATACACACACACGACACACACAGACACACACACAGACACACACACACACGCACACACACACAGACACACACACGCACACACAGACACACACACACACGCACACACACACGCACACACACACAGACACACACACACACACACACACACACACACACACACACACACACACACACACACACACACACAAAAAGAAACACCTTGTCGTTCGATACGTGGGAATATTTTGTATCCCATATGAAATTGGATTCAAAATGATATTTCTTTCGGGGACCACACCTCAATACATGCAAATGAAACTGTAGGGTCGTAAATTCAACTTGACTTGGATTAGTGATACGATACTAATTTCGTTAGGCTGAAGAAAACTTTAAATCCTGAATATAAGAAAACGGTGTCATAACTGTATAGTTTACAGAACAAATAAGAAAAACTATATATATATATATATATATATATATATATATATATATATATATAATATTATATTATATTAGAAAGTGCTCATTACATGTTTGAAGGAAAGTCAAGATTTTACATGCAGAGCTTTTAGATATTTGGATTGGAGTCATCAGCCTATTACGATACCATGGTTTCGGCGATTTGTATTCAAATACAAATGTGGAAAGGTCGAAACCTTGGTAGCATAATCGGTTGATCTCCACAATTCATACATATATATATATAAATGTCTATGTGTATGTGTCTGGGGTGTGTGCGTGGGGGGTTACCGCTAAAGCAAGGACAATGCTTAGATCGCTACTCGAGTTTACTCTACCGCGATCGTGGTCAGCTGACAATCTGAACTTTGTTTTTTATCTTTTTTTAAAACAGTGTCGCACTCTAACGTGATTTCTCTCAGTGTATTATTGCAAGGATAAGCATCAGTCTTTTGTTCATTTATATTTGCTGTTCCTTTTTCCATGTTGGTTTCTTTGAATATTTCTTTTTCGTCTTTTCTTCATCTTGTCACTTGGCGGCTTTTCAGTTGGTTGTATCTCAATTGCAAATTTGATTTGTCATATATATATGAAATGATCTGTTTCAACATTATTTTTGATTGATACTCGTATTTAAGTAGATATTCTGTTTTTAATCAAACAGTATATATATTTATTTCTACCAGCCTGATTATTTACGATAAATTTTTGTCACGAATGCTTAACCCTCTAGGGCCATTCGTATAATATTTGATACAGTATTTCCCTATAAGGAAACATTTGGTATTTCCCTATAAGGAAACATTTGGTATTCATTGACTGAGCAGTCAGTACTGCTTTCATTTGAAATTTATAAAATATTTCTCTTAAAATATTTTTCAGGAAAATATTTCTTTCAAGGCTTGTTTTCATACTGTTTCAGTCTATCTATCTATCTATCTATCTATCTATCTATCTATCTATCTATCTATCTATCTATCTATCTATCTATTAACCCTCTAGGGCCATTCGTATCATATTTGATACAGTATTTCCCTATAAGGAAACATTTGGTATTTCCCTATAAGGAAACATTTGATATTCATTGATTGAGCAGTCAGTACTGCTTTCATTTGAAATTTATAAAATATTTCTCTTAAAAAATTTTTCAGGAAAATATTTCTTTCAAGGCTTGTTTTCATACTGTATCAAATATGATACGAATGGCCCTAGAGGGTTAATGCAAAATAAAATCCTTACATTTGCCTTAATCCCATCACTCAATAAATCCCGGGCCTAATTAATAAAACAAAAATTTTAGGCAAAATTTTATTTTATTTATCAACATAGTCTTCTTCTAGGGTGATACACTGATTCCAAGGCTTCTCTTGCAATTCGATGCCTTTTTATTTTTTTGTAGAATAATTGTCTTTGACCTAAAAATACGCCTCAGTTTCTTCAGTAGAGCCAAATCTCATTCACTGGGGCATTGAATAGAAGTCTTCAAAAAGCCAGTAGTTACTCCAAAAAGCCAGTAGTTACTGGGGCCAGATCTTGAGAATAGAATGGATTGCCACCGTTGCAATCGACTTGTGACACGGTGCATTGTCTTGGTGAAAGATTACTTTTTTCTTCTTCATTTGTGGCCGTTTTTTTGGCGATTTCTTCCGTCAAATGCACCAATAACGCTATATAATATTCGCTATTGATGATTTTTCTTTTATCAAGGTAATCGATGAACGAAATACTTTGCGTGTCCCAAAAATACGGAAGCCAAAACCTTGCCCGCTGATGTTTGTGTCCTTGGACACTTTGGACGGCTTTCACCTGCTGCTGTCTACTCAGCTGGCTGCCGATTTCATTCTGGAGTGAAGTGATGGATCCATGTTTTATCCATTGTCGCATATTTATACAAAAACGTCTTCTTGTTGCGTTGAAACAGTTGCATACTAAACTCTGAATCGTCGACGTGTTGCTGCTTTTGATCGACTGTGAGCAAACTCGGCACCCTTTTTGAACACAGCTTTCTCATTAACAAATATTCATGCAAAGTGGGGTATACGCTGCCTTCTGATATGTTCAACTCTGTTATCTCACGCAACTTCAATTTACGATTGGCCTAAAGGAGTTTGTAATTTTTTGTTGTTGTTTTTTTCTGGGGACAACTGCCGATTTCGGGTATCTGAGCATTCAGCATTAGCCGTATCTACGTTTAAAGTCAGCATAGCACCTGTTAACCATTGTTATCGACGGATCAGAGTTCGAATAACACGTATCAAGCAATTGCTTTGCTTGAACAGTATTTTTTCCCATCACATATCAATGCTTTATCAACACACGAGATTCAGATTTTTTCATTGTTTTCAAAATTTGCAATGGTAGTTTCATTTAAATAACTGCAATTTGTAAACTAATGATCTGATTGGGCCTAAAATTTGTCACGTACCATTTCAAGGTTATTACTTTTTTAAAATCATATGGATTTTTTATTAGTGGCGCCATCTATGTGTCAGGCCCGGGACTTATTGAGTGATGTGTTAATTTTATCAGCGGAGGAAGCGTGTTTGCTAAGAAAGGCTGTCATTTAGTTTATATATATATATATAGTTTCCTTTAGTTTATTTGGTTTTACGGCATAGCACCCACACTGTGTTATTTTATGCTGAAAAGATTTTAAGGATAGGTATGAAGAGAATATGTATTATTTGTAAAAAAAACAAAAAAAAACAGTTTGTAGATCAGGTTTCCTTGACGTATTGTCATAAAGAGTTTTTTTCGTTTTCAAATGTACTGCTGTCATCTTTTTTCTTTCAAAACGATAATATTTTCTTCTCCCCAAAAGTATTTTTATTATAAAAGTATATTTTTATACTTTCATAGTGTTTTAGCTCCAATTTTAAGTTCAATATTTGCCCATAGCTTTATTTCATACAACAAACTGTGATCTAATTTAAAATTTTATATAAAAAGGGGTTTCCTTCTTTAAATTAAGGTTAAAATTTTTTTTTTTAATCATTTCACCCCGAGCAAGGCGGAAACGCCACTGATGTGCAGGGTGTTACATAAATGTAAAAAGATTAATTAGAAAAGAGTGAGGAGTACAAGCTAGTTAGAAAGGAACAATAGAAAGCTGAGAAAGCAGGTGCGATGACAGATACATAGGTGGAGAGAAAGGGAAGGTTATACAGGGGAGGAGAGAGAGCTAGAGGCCAGTGGTTAGTAGATGAGTATTGACTTTGCATTTAAATTTCTGGAGGTGGTAGCCGTCAGGAAAGCAAGAATACGGGAGTGAGTTCCACAGGCAGGAAGTGCGAGAGAGGAAGCTGCAGGAGTAGAATTGTCGTCTGCATTTGGCTAACCTGACTGTGAATGGGTGGGACCCAGTTGCCAGTCTGGTTGCACGGGTAAATACCTGTTGAGGCATCAGTGACTTAAGCTCATCCGAGCAGAAGCCATGAAAATATTTATAGAAGAGACAGAGGGAGGCCACATTTCGACGATGGAAAAGTGGCTGCAGTCGAGTCGCCAGATCAGTACCTATCACATTACAGACTCTCCTTTGGAGCTTGTCAAGAACACTGAGGAGAACGGCAGGGGCACCTGACCATAAATGGCAGCAGTACTCCATGCACGGACGGATGGTTGACTTGTATATATGCAGGATGGATTCAGGTGGAAAAAACATCCTGGATCGACATAGTGACCCAACCTTCTTAGCAGTAGATTTTGCTATGGATTAAAAACTAAGTTTAAATCCAAAAATATTTGTAGCCGTATAATTCACTAATAATATGCTCACCAAATAGCAATCCATATTCCCAGTTTATCGCATCCACTCCGACTCCTACTCCTCCCCACGCCACATACATTTCCTTATTTTCTCCTTTTATTAAACAAAAAGAACTAACCATAAAAGCTGTAAAGGACCATACCATATCATCTAATGTTAAATCTCATTACAACATTTTCAACACGCCCATTAATCACCGCTATCCCCTACCTCTACTCTCTTTTCGTTCAAATTCTGACAACTTACAACCCTTATTTCCCCCATCCCCCACCTCCTACAATTCGCTAAATATAAGAAAAACAATTTCTATTCCTCTCCACACTATTTGATGAGACACTGTCGTTGCAATGTCGAAAGAAAAATTTGTAGTAGATAATAATTTGTACATGTTCTAAACTATAATTTATAATAAATATTCAAAGCTTTATTCGATATCGAGCACTGTTTTAATGTTTTGCACGTTGTAAATTTTTCTTCGTTCCTTATTCACTTGGATATATATATATATTGTATTTGGGCAAAATCTCTCTTTTATACAGGTTTCATTAAAAATAATAGACAAAGGAATATCATTAAGTTTTTTATATAATTTCGGTCTTTTTTGTGAGAAGGTTCAATTTCGGTTGAAGATGACAATTTGGTCCTAAATTTAGGAATTCCATCTGATCATCTGTTAAAGTATGACTGGAAAGGTTTATGTATCTGTCAGTATTATTGGATTACAAGACATGTCCATGATATCGGTTGCAGACTCTCCAAGATCTTCAACCGAAATTTAACCTTCACACAAAAAAAAGAAGAAATTACATCAAAAAACTTAATGATAATAACTTGTCTATCATTTTTAATGAAACATATATATATATATATATATATATATATATATATGTGTGTGTGTGTGTGTGTGTGTGTGTTTCATATATATATATATATATATATATATATGAAGATAGAAGATCTAAACAAGAGCCAACAACCGAACACGGTTTTGCCTAACGGCTCGTCAGGGAAATTTGGTGTTTGGGTTTTCGTCTTGGGATTTTCTCTTTCTTACGAGTGCTTGACATTTTGTTCATGTAATTCGTTTGTTTTTTTTTATTTGCTTCCTCCTTTTTTTCCCTCCGAGTTTATTCTGGGTGGGTTATACAAGACGATTTAAATTATAGCTTGATTAATACTAGTTTTACTATTGCTATTGTTGTTGCTATAGTTAATATATATATATATATATATATATATATATATATATACATAAATCCAGATAAAACAGTGGGGAAATAGCCATTTTCAACATGTCACTTTAAGGCATGCACTCTTCGACCCCTTATAAACAGAGAATGAGGAAAAATTCTAAGCCCAGAGGTTAGTTTAGGTAAATGAAGGGGTTGCGATGTATTGGTTTTCATTGGGTTGGGCTGGGAGAAGGAGTTATTAGTAATTTTTCCTTGGTAGTGGCAGCTATGTAGCCTGACCTAAGGGTTAGCAGTGGTCGGTAGTGGAGAGGTAACTGCTAGGTCAACTTCTTACAAAGTTTTTGGAATTTTTGTTATCGGGACTAATTGGGGAAATAGGATAATTATTGTAATTTATACTTATTTCTATGGAGACACATACTTATGATCTCCTTTCGTTTGTTAAGGAGTATATTTTGGTCTTGAAATTTAAAAATTTTAATTTTTTCTATCAAACATAGATAACACCTATCTCTTATGCTATTAGGGGTCCTATCCTTGCCTATATATATATATATATATATATATATAGAGAGAGAGAGAGAGAGAGAGACAATTGGATTGGAGATAAAGGCAATGAATATAAAATAGGCTGCGCTACGGGTAGTTTTGCTCAACACCGCAAGTTGCTGCAAAACTAAAACATGAACCCGAAAACTAGTGTCATTTTCTTAAATAGCCTCGTCAGATCAAGAATTTCATATGAATGTCACGTTACGCTCGACCTTAGTGTATGAATTTTGAGGACTTATAAATCTAATGTCTCACTAACCATTTTTTTTACCAGACTCATATTACAATTTTGTTTTTTGTTATTATTTTTCTCTAGAATTCCGTATTACTGTATTCTATACTTGGCCGACTTGGGAGATTCGTGTGGTCTGGTTCCTTAATTTTTTATATTTCGTTAAAGGGAGATAATTGATACAGTAACATCTAGGCAGAGCATGGCATGTGGAACCAGAGCAATGTACCTCAGCGAACGAAAGAAAAAGTTTAGTCCGATATTCCAATCACCTGAAGAAGGCCGAAGTGTACAACGACCGAAACGTCGTGAATATGGCAACAAAGATGAACAGTCCGAACAATGTAAATAATGTAAACAATTACAATACCTCATATCAGAAATATAAACAGATTTTGAAGAAGGTCGGAACGTACAACAGCCGAAATGTCGTGAATATGGCAACAAAAATGAGGAGAACAGTTCGAACAATGTAAATAATGTAAAAGAATTACAATACCTCATATCAGAAATATAAACAGATTTTGAAGAAGGTCGGAACGTAGAACGGCCGAAATGTCGTGAATATGGCAACAAAGATGAGGGCAACAGTCCGAACAATGTAAATAATTACAATACCTAAAATCAGAAATATAGACAAATAAAGATCTGGATATTGAAATTTAATTATTTCATTCATGCCTGGATTGAAGGTCTTATCAGGTTTGTAAATTTAGTAAGACAATTTTTTTCAGTTTTCGTTAGACTTTCTTTTCCTAGTATTTTCTATTTCTTGTGTACGAAACTCTGTGCGTAAGTGTCTGTAAATGTATCCCTTTCTCTATATGTATACGTCCGTATGTGTTCTCACTACACAACCGGTCATATTTATGAGGCCACCACAGTGTTTAAAAAAATTATGTATTTTATATAATTGTTTAGTATTTATTGCCAAATGAATAATTGTAAATGAAAATAGAATGGTTCTTTTGTTAATATTGCACAATAACATGTGCATGAAATGAATTTATAAATATTTAATAATTACCTATATTGCAGTTTCATCGATGAAAGAATGAAGAAAATTTAGGGTGATTCGGACGAATTCATCTTTGCTTCCTTGCTTTGTAAAATTTTGCAAAGTAATAATAACAAAAGAACCATTCTATTTTCATTTAAAATTATCCACTTTGCAATAAATACTAAAAATAGTATAAAATACATCTTTAAAAAAAAAACTGGGGTTGCCTAATAATTATGGCCGGTAGTGTATGTTTCTAGGAGTTTGAACTCTGTGTGCATTTTTTTTTTTTTTGTCAACATAGGTTTGACAAGCATTTAAAGTAGGAAATTAGTTCTCTTAATTGCCTCTTCGTTGTGATGTAATGGATATCGGCTTAGAACAAGAAATCGGAGAGCCGTGTTCGAATTCCAGTCGGGTTTGTTACACCCACAAAGACTCTTGGGAAAGGTAAGTTTCCATCTCTTCAGCTCTCCAGACTATGGGTGGATAGTACAACCAATTGGGTTCTATAGCCTTTGCTGGCAACTCTCTACTGTGGGAAAAATCATCCGCCTAGTCAATTATATATCAAAAGAGATATGGTTGCCCAAGTGTGTATCCCGTATGGTATTTAGCTGACTGAATATTATCTTAAATTTTCAGATGAATGATTGTCAAGCATTTTAAATTTCTGACTGGCATTTTTTTTTTCTTAATTTCGCTAGCTTTCTTGACACTTGTAGATGTCGTTGGAGAATGCAACAGATAACCACTCCACTATCTTTCCTTAGAATACAAACTCCAGGAATTTAAATGCAATGTCAATTCCCATCTGTTATTCAGTTGAATCCTTCATCCTTTCTACTTCACCCCGTGTATCTTGTTCTTTTTCTTTTTCACTCTACCCTCGCAACTGTCATTACACCTGTATTCCAGCCCTTTTCTTGCCCTCTCTCTGACGCCCTCTGTAACTGGTTCGTCTTTTTCTTCACTCTCGTCCTATCTAATCTTTTACTCTTACGTAGCCCCCTGCGCATCAGTGGCGTTACCGCCTTGCTTGGGGTGAAACGATTAGAAAAAAAATTCACTGGTGTGTCTGTTTGTTTTGCAGTGTCTCGATTATGACTCTCCACATTGTCTTTATTATCTTGAGTTGCGATTTATTCTTGGGAAAGATGGGGGAGTGGTTTCCTGTTTCTTTATGCAACTACTGTTACTACAAGAGTAAAGAAAGCAAACAAAATTTAAGAATTACTAGACAAAAATTTTAAATTCCTGATAATCATTCAAGTAAAATTTCAACATAATATTACTAGTATTAATGCTGTTTTTAAACGCTATGTTGCCTCAGGTTTTAGTAGATCACGGCTCTCCATAGCTTTCTTTTATTTATTATCAGGGAATTACCAATTCTTTTTGGGGAAATATAATGGAATTCTTTCCTATTTTTTTCTGTTTAATATTCAGTTTTCCTTCTTTTTTTCTTTTTTTTTTTATCATATCACCCCGAGAAAGGCGGTAACGCCACTGATGCCCAGGGGGCTACGTAGGAGTGAAAAGATTGCAAAAAAGAAAGCCAGAAACCACATTCTAATAAGGGAACAAGGGATGAGCCTCTTCACCTGTTCAATAGACGTGGGTGGAGTGTGAACCGGGCGATAATTTAGTCTATCTACTCCAATTGTAAAAAAAAAAAGAAAAGAGTGAAAAGATTGGAAAAGAGAAAGCCGGAAGCCACATCCTAAACTGGGAACACGGGATGAGCCTCTTCACCTGTTCAATAGACGTGGGTGGAATGTGAACCGGGCAATAGTTTAGTCCTGAGAATTGTTGCCAAAGTCTAGTTTATTATGCTATTTAGCCCATAGTTTAGGGTGAAGAGAAACGAATTAACTTCTTTTTCAATTTCATTTGTGAGAAAATGAACACAAAAGACTAACAGAGAAATTGAGCTCATCTCACCGATTTTATTTTACGCGTAGATATCCATAACACACGACGCACACTCCTTTTCTGCGGATATGTGTGTCCTTTTCTCTGTATAGAGCCATGTGCACTTGTGTGCATGCACGCGATTATGCTCTGAATATCCGGTTGTGTATGTGGTGGTAGGGGTTACAGAATGCTGAAATATTCACATTTTAATGCCTCCCTCGCCAGGGATGTGTAGTGACCACAGCAAATAATAAAAATGAAAAGAATACCACATGAATGTCATTATGACACCCGCTTTTCTTTCCGTACCCCAAAGATTTTAAATGTCTTTGAATTCTTGGGAATGGTTTAGAATTGCACCGTTTCTTACCATTGTCTTAAGAAATACTGAATTTTTAAGATGTCTCGATTAAAAGAATATTTGATTCTAAACGCACGCTCCATTCTGAAGATTTGCGGAACATGATTTTTGTAAATCCCATTTTATCTTAAAAAGATCAAAAAATATCCCTCCTTAAGAAAAATAGTTTTTTTTAAAATACATAACTGTATTATAAGGCTTTCATAAAATTAGTGAAAACTAATTTCCTCAAAGATGAAGAGAAGACTTAGAGCAACAGAAATGTGGTTCTACAGAAAGATGTTGAGAATATCATGGACGGAACATTTAAGTAATGAGGAAGTCTTCAGGAAAAATTAAATAAAGATTATTACACGTGTACGAATAATCGTGTAATAATTTTCATTTAATTTTTCCTGAAGACTTCCTTATTGCTTAAAAATAAATAGTTAAGATAGTATATTTTCTTTGCAAATCTAAATATACTTGTATATATTTGTAAAATATGGTAAACAATCATTAAAATCTTCATCATTTCAATTAATTAAGAGAAACTATAGTATTGGGTCTAAAAAGCCTTAATTTACGAAAAAATATAAAGCTTTAGAATGCAATTTTCAAAAATTGAGACCCGATAAAGAAAAACACTTTGCAGATTCGGAATCAGTGTATTATACTTACTAAAAGTCGCCTACTCTTAACCTAGTAATTTTTTGAAAGTTAAAAATTGTTGGACAGTGCAATCAGAAAGAAGCAGTTAAACTTTCTCGGTCACATAATAAGGAAAAAGGGTTGGAGAATGTGACACTCACAGGATATACTGAAAGCAAGTGCAAAATGACAACAAAACCATGTATTCAAATCCGGACATAACACGTTACATTGCATTTGGACACATGGTTTTGTTGTCATTTCGTGCTATCACGCGGTGTGACGTCATAGAACCGCATTGCAAATTTGAGAACTGCGTTTGTAATTTTTGGTAACTATTGCCGTTGCCTAGCGGAGTTTTATGTCAACACAAAATAAAATCGTCGGTGATGGTGGATGTTATTGTATTACCGTCTAAATAACCTCTTTGAAGATGGCTCATGTGAGCCGAAAGCTTAGAAGCAAATTAATAAAAAATTATCCAAATGTTGGAGAATTTTTGTCTTTATTTTCAACTGAAATTAAAGCCAACGGCATTAATTACAACGGCTCATGATTAAACATAATAGACATTCATTGTCTCTTATAATTAAAAATTATTTGTTTAGAAAATTATTTGTTGCCTCGATATATATATATATATATATATATATATATAATGTATGTATGTACATATATATATATGTATGTATGTACATATTACGATTGAGCGCTCTAGAAAAGAAAATTTTAAAAACAATTACCACTTCTGCGATATACACATTACTCTTCAGCAATGAATTGAGTTCTTTCGGTGACTGGCATGTGTATACACCGCCTATATACAACACGCTAAAATTTCCTTTCTCCGATTCTATGTGCTTATGGCTTAGGGGTTGGTAACTCCGACTGACACCAAATCTGTCGAATTTCGATCCTGGCTGGAAGCAAGTGGATGTCTAGCGACACTGGTGAGCCGTGATACAGCGAAACAGGATTGTATGTGGTTGACGAACATATATTATGCTCTCATTACGATTGAGCTCTCTAGAGAAGAAAATTTGAAAAAAACAGTTTCCACTTCTGCTATATAAGCGTGACTCTTCAGAAATGAATTGAGTTCTTTCGGTGACTGGCATGTATATACACTGCTTATATACAACACGTTAAAAATTTCCCTTCTCTGATTGCATGCGCCTACGGCTTAGGGAGTAGCGACTCCGACTGACACCAAATCGGTCGAGTTTCGATCCCGGCCAGAAGCAAATGTATGTGTCTCGCTACACTGATGAGCAGTGATACAGCGAAACAGGTTGTATGACTAATATATATATATATATATATATATATATATATATATATATCGGCAAAATTCAATGATAAATTTGTAAAGTTATTGGTCCTGACCTGGCATCTTGACTTCAGTCACTTTTCCACCGATATGACGCAGCTTCCCTCTGTTTTTTCTATAAATATTTTTATGTTAATTATTCCACTGAACTTTTTTTCTTGGTATCTTGGTCGCATAAATATAATTCAAGTAGGTCTCATCATACGTCTTACCATTGACATAGCTAGATGAAACCGTAAGATATATTTTAATAGTTTCTTTTCTCGCACTTGTCACTTATGGAGCTCTCTTCAGCTTCATTGCTTCCCTGCAATTTAAATCTTAAAATAATTAAATGTTCTTCTGACATTCTGAAACTTGCTCTTTTCTCGTCTTCACTGAAGTTTTCCATTCACCTTTCACTATCAGCTTGCTTGGGGTGAAATGGTTGACGATAATTAACCAAATATTGGGAGTGTTATTCTTTGATAGCTTCATTACATCTTGACTCGCACGGCTCCAAACTCGTTTAGAAATTTCTGAAATGTCAGCTTCATAAAACCGTTTTGTCAGAATAACGGTTAAAAATGGTTTTCAACGAATAAATTCTTTGATCTTAAAGAAGAAAAAACTCATCAGATTTTATAAACAGAATCACAAGTAAAGGGTTTTGCTAAGTAACAACAAAAAAAAGAAAGACATCACTTGAAAACATTCAACAGCAACAACACTCTTTAAAATGTAAATAGACGGGAAAATAATGATATATTCAAGATGTTGATCTTCCATCCTACCAGAAACAAAAGGTTAGGAAGGAAACTCCTATCAATAATAGAAAGTGGATTAACCTATTTTATTTTTGCATTTAATCTATTTTCCTGAAAAATCTGTTTTAAGAGAAAGATTTTAAAATTCACTAGCAGTATAGCCCGGCGTTGCTCGGGTATAATGAAAGCTTTAAAACTAATCCATGGTCCTGGACCTCAGACTCTTTGGACGTTGGCACGAAAGACTAAAAAGCAATAGTCGTTTCCAGTTAAAGCGAAACCGGAGACTGAAAGAAAAATGAGTGGATGTAAATCAAATTTGGATTTTCTGCACTATTGTAAGAACGGCAACCTTGAAACTTCTGAATGTCGTTTCTTATGTCTTTGTCTATGAGTGTATCAAATTTGATTAAAATCGGACCACTCCTTCTGTAACCCGATTTTTTCGATAATCGATTTTCGATATTTTTCTGGGGTACCTCGATACAAAACCTAAGAACACTCGCAGACGCTTATAGTACAACTGTGTAAATTATAAATAAGTTTAGATTAGATTAGATTAGATACGACAGTAACGTTAACTGTTCTGTCAAATTTCTTCGATGGAAACGGTTGATTTTACTATTTTTTTAGTCATTTCACCCAAAGCAAGGCGTTACCGCCACTGATGTGTAGGAAGTTACATAAACGAGTTGAAGTATTAGGCAGGAAGTGAGCGAAGAAAGGGCTCTGAGTTAAGTGGATAAGAGATGAGAATTGACTTTGTATTTAAATTCCTGGAGGTTATAGCCGTCAGAAAAACAAGTATATGGAAGAGAGTCCCACGGGAAAAGAAGCTGATCGAATAGAATTGTCGCCTGTATTTGGTTAATATGACTGTAAAAGGGTGGGAAATTGTTGCAATCTCTAAGAACAATGAAAGTTCTTTTGTTTTATGACTATATTTTCCTTTCTCAATAATTTGTCTACTTCATGCGAATTCGCCTCCATGTCTAGAAAACTTTCCACTCGTGTGAATCAAATCCATATCTACCTACGTATTTTTTAAATCAAAACGACTGAAATTGATACTAAATAACAAGAAAAAAGGTTGATAAAATTGAATTTACAAGTAAGACCCTAATTTAAAAAGATCATAACTCTTTTCAAAGAAAGTACTTTTAGGGATTCAGTCAGTCAGTTAAGTGCCATACATGATACACGCTTGGGCGATCATGTCTCCAAAGAGACATGACTGACTGGGCAGAAGATTATCCCGCAGTAGGTTACTATTGCTTTCTGCGGTAGACTGTTTGTCAGCCAAGGCTATAGAACCCAATCTGTCCTGTTATTTGACTCATAGGTAAAGGGAAAAGAAATCTATTATATTATTATGTAGTAATTAGTGGGGGATCGGTTTCCTATTGTCGTGAAGTAATAAACTGATCCCCCACTTTATGACCAATATATGCCTTAATCATTATTCCAACTATTATATTCAGTCAGTCAGTTAAGTGCCATACGTGATACACGCTTTGAGCGATCATATCTCGAAAGCGACATGACTGAGTGGGCAGAAGATTATTCCGCAGTAGGGTGCCATTGCTTTCTGCGTAGACTGGTTGCCGTCCAAGGCTATAGAACATAATCTGTCCTATTTTTAACCTATAAATGGAGGGAAGAGATGGAGTAATACCTTTCCCAAGGGCATTTGTGCGTAAATGAATGCCATGAATTCAACTGGAATTCGAACTCAGCTTCCCGATTTGTCGTTCCGAGTCGATATTCGCTGCACCACAACGCACATTCTAGGGATTACTAATAACAATTTTGCCAAGTAGAAAACACACGTCAAAAACATCACCTACCTTTATTGAAGCCATTCTTAAAGAATCTAACATATTTTTTTCTAAAACAAATGTTCTGGACATAAAATCGTTCTTAAATCAACATGCGAAAAACCACCGGACATAATGTCTAGCACACACACACACGCACACATTTACAAGTCAAACTAGAATTATTATACATTTATATAAAGCAATATCTACGGTTTTTCAGTAAAGCATGGAATCCTTTAACTTTTTGAAGCTTCGAAGGAATGCGTTGTTTCTTCTTCATTACGGAACGCCATAAGTTTAGCAAGTCGAAAAACGATTATTGAAAATCGAACAACAAAAAAAATATATAAGATTTGTTTATTCTTTTTATCCATATCTCATTTTTGTCGTTGCTTATTATTTTCTTATCTCCTCATATGATTATCACTATTTTTTAACGAAACAACTAAATTCGGCGTGAAATAACGAGAAAAAAGCTTGATACACCGTAAAAAAAAAAAAAAAAAAAAAAAAAAGAAATACAAACAAACCAATCGAAAAATACGCTGGCCTCATCCCACAAAACTTTGTCCCACGGTAAATTTCAGTATTCGATGGAAGTATGCCTTCTTCTTCTTCTTCTTCTATGTGCCCTGTCCCTTCAGGACGTAGGCGATCATGGCCCTCCACGTCTCCCTATCCCTTGTGGCCCTCAGCATGTTTGTTCCTGTTACTCCTGGTAGCCCCTGTTCCGTCATCCACCCGACCAGGCCCTGCAAATATGTTATCCGCTGCCTTCCTCTGTCTCTCTTTCCCTCTACCTGGTCAGTCAGTATCAGGTTCTCCAAACTCTCCTTCCTCATTGCGTGTCCCAGGAACTTCAGTTATCTCTTCCTGATGCTCGGTATTAATTTCCTTTTGGTTGCCATTCTTTCCAACACCTCATCGTTGCTTGCATGTTCAGTCCACGATATCCGCAGCATCCTTCTGTAGAACCACATTTCCGCTGCTTCCAGTTTTGTCCTCATTTTCGATGATATTGTCCAGCACTCACTACCGTATTGAAGAACTGACATCACATAGCAATCCAGCACTCTTTTCTTTGTTTCTAGTGAAATTTTCCTGTGTGTTAGTACTTTGCTCAGCTTCTGGAACGCGCCCTTTGTCATTCCAATTCTCCTGATCTCTGTGTCGCACTTTCCATCTCCTGTTAGAGCACTTCCTAGATATTTGAATTTTTGCACCTGATTTATTCTGGTATCCCCCACCTGTATTTGACATTTGGGGTTGCACCTTTTGGTGATGACCATGTATTCAGTTTTCTTAAAGTTTATTTGTAGTCCTTTTTTGTCACTCTCCACCGCTACTTTCTGTAGGAGGTCCTACAGTTTCCTTTCCGTGTCTGCAATCAGCACTCTATCATCTGCATACCTTATGTTGTTCAAGTTGTGGCCTGCAATAGCAAATCCTAGCGTGTCGTCCAGGGTCCTCAAAATATTCTCGCTGTGCCGGTTGAACAAATCCGGTGAAAAGACACATCCTTGTCTTACGCCTCTTTCTATCTTTGTAAATCTACTGAGATCGTTACCTGTCCGTATGTAGGCCGTTTGCTGCCAGTAGAGATTCTTAATTACTCTGATGTCTTTGCCGAAAATGTCTAGGCTGCCGAGCCTCTCCATCAATTCTTTGTGTTGTATCTTGTCGAATGCCTTCGCATAGTCAATGAAACATAGGTATAAGTTTTTCTTCATTTGTATTGCCCTTTCAGAGAGCATCCTAATCATGAATATGACGTTCCTTGTTCCAGTGTCTTTAACGAACCCGCACTGTTTCTGCCCTATCTCTGGCCTGATTCTGCTTCTCGCTCTATTCATGAGGATTCTGACAATCAGTTTTGTGATGTGACTCATTAAGCTGATAGTTCTGTGTAATTCACACTCGTTTGCACCTGGTTTCTTCGGCAGTGCTATAAATATCGACTTGCATATGTCGTCTGGTATTATTCCACTGCTATAAATTTCGTTTATTATGTCGGTAATTTTTTCTATGCCATCTTCTTCTAAGGCTATCAGCAGCTCTATCACTATGACGTCTGGACCAGCTGCTTTGTTTCTGTTCATTTTGGCCATTGCAGCTTCCACTTCGGATTTTAGTATTTTCGGTACATCCATCTCCTTGTGTATTCTCGGTTGTTCTCTCCTGTCGCAAAAAAGATCCTTTATGTACTCTTCCCATCGCTGGAGTATTTCCTCTTTCTCCAATATGATTGTTCCATCCTTGGATTTTATGCATCCTATTTAGGAGCAGGTTTTTTGTCCTGTCAGTTCTCTTATCTCTTTATGCATCTCTGCTTTATTGGTCCTGCTCATTCTCTCTACTTCGGCGCATTTGTTTTTAAGCCATTCCTCTTTAGCTTGTCTGCATTTGTTCCTTATCTTCCTGTGAAGTTTCCTGTACTCTGCTCCATGTCTTGGCATTATTTTTTGTCTCCTTTGCATCATGTGGAGAATTTCTTCGGTCATCCACTCGTTTTTTCTTCTGCGTCTGATTTCCTTTGGGGCTATGTTGTTCGCTGAGGTTACCATCACTTCCTTTAGTGAATGCCATTTTGAGTGCCCTTTTCCAATTTATACAACTTTAAATAATGTAATGAATATTTTGATTTTCTCATCTGCAATTTAGTAAATGTTTATGTTTTTTTTTTTATCATGAAGCCCGTGTTCGAATTTGACTCTCGTCCATTTGTTAGGAAGGTGTCTTCTTGATTTTATCGGTCTGTAGAAGTGTGTCTGAAAGACATACCACGGGCTGACCCGAGTAAAATTGGGTAGACGGCACTTTTGAGGAGGTTGAAGTCACAAATCACCGTAACCGACCTGACCTCGATCAAATTGTTGTTCCCGCCGGATAACGCGCTCTCATCCAGAAACGGTAACTAAGGTCTGCTCATCATAGTTGCAGGATAAACTACAGGTTGTTGTTGAACAAACGACTGCATTGGTGATCAGCTAACCGCCCTGGTGATCAGCTAACCGCCCTGGTGATCAGCTAACCGCCCTGGTGATCAGCTAACCGCCCTGATGATCAGCTAGCCGTCCAGGTAGGCATTCTTGGATTCGAGTGAGCAGACATACATAAATTTTATGAAAACATTTTTTATGATCATTTCATCCCAAGCAAGACAGTACTGTAACTGGTGCGCAGGGGGTTACAGTACAGGGGTTGTCGAAGAAAGAGTAAGAGAGAGATGGGAGATAGAAGATGGCAACTGACGCTGCTTTTAAACCTTTGAAGATTGTAGCTATCAGGGAAGCAAGGTTGCGTAAAGGAGTTCCACAGGTGGGAAGTGCGAGAAAAAAATCTACTTGAATAGAGGTGGTGGTTAGATTTATCTATTTTGATGGGAAAAGAGTGGGACCTAGTTACCAATCTAGTTACACAAATAAATTTATGAGGATAGAGCACCAAGGACTATAGTTTATCAGAACAAAAGCCATGAAAATATATTTTTCTTTTTATAACTGTGTTGCCCCAAGCAAGGCATTTTACTACCATTGTTGAGTAGGGGGTTACATAGGAGGTAGGTTATGAGAAAGAGTGACAGGTTATAGGGAGTGTCAGGAAATGGGGAAGAGAAGGATGAGAATACTGATGAGAGAGAGAGAGAGAGAGAGAGAGAGGGAGGAGGACTCAAGTTAGTGAGATAGGAGATGACAATTGACTTTACATTTGAATTCTTGAAGATTGTAGCCGTCGGGAAAGCAAGTAAACGGAAGGGAATTCCACGGGCGGGAAGTGCGAGAGAAGAAGCTGATGGAGTAGAATTTGCGTGGGACCCAGTTGCTAATCAACTGGCTCGAGTAAATTCATATATAGGGGACACCAGTGAGCTAAGTTCATCGGAGCAGAAGCCGTGAAAGTATTTGTAGAAGAAACACAGGGAAGTTACATTGACGGTGAGAAAGTGACTGTATTCGAGCTGCCAAGTCGGGATTGATCACATTACAGATTCTCCGTTGGATTTTGTCAAGGACCCCTAGGTGGATAGCAGAAGCACCCGACCAGATATGGCAGCAGTATTCAATGCAAGGGCAGGTGTAGAAAAGACAGAAGGAAGCCACATTTTATAATGTTTGACATTGTAACTCATTATATGTCATTTACCAACGTAAGTAAATCTTTGTCACGCTTCTATTTTATTTGAAATAACGTGGATTACTGGAATAATCTCAGTAAAACTTAATAATTTATTTATAAAGCTGATTTTGTTTTGGTCTCTGGGAATGTGTTCTGGCAGATAATGTGGCCCCAAGAGCAAAATATTTAGAAGGCACTGCCTTAATTTAGCTAGAGAAGATTAAATATTCGTCAGAACACAGGCACTTCTCCTCCATTTCAAATTAACTTGTCTTAGACATGAAAGCGATTTCCTTGTTTCTGTTTTGCGTTACGTAATTTAACAGTTGGAATGTATTTGAGTTGGCAATTT